>JAZHYW010044763.1:0-12367 GCA_037355805.1 Ixodes ricinus | reverse complement strand
CTCCCGGTCAGTTATTTACACAGATTCGCTGAGTGCTTTACGGGCTCTGACGTCACCTGAAACCCCAAAGAATGCCCTCGTTGCTTTATTACAAAACAAAATAGTAGCAGCAACCAGGAAAGGATGTAGTGTTCTATTCTGCTGGGTACCGAGCCATATCGGAATCCCAGGGAATGAAGAGGTAGATCGTGCTGCGGGCACTTCTGGCAACCGTGCTGTAGACATTAGTAGTATCCCCTACAGAGATTACTGTGCCTTAATCAAATACCATGTTAAAGCTCAGTGGCAGGCAGAATGGAGCCTACAGGTGTCGAACAAACTGCACATGGTTAAGCCTTTTCTTAGTGAGTGGCAGAGCGCTAGGCACAGAGACAGGTTCTATGAGGGTAGTCCTTTGTCGACTACGCATTGGACACACGCGGCTCACGCATGGACACCTATTACGTGGGGAGGACCCACCTAAATGTGAAGATTGCCAGGAACCGTTAAGTGTCTTGCATATCCTTCTCGAATGTCCTACTTATAATGAAAAACGCCTCCACTACTTCTCTCAGTTATACAAAGAACATGTCCCCTTACATCTATGTGTGTTACTTGGAAACGAGCCACTACTCTCACTCACCCAGGTTTTTAAGTTTTTAGAAAGTATTGATCTTTTACGCAAATTGTAGTTTTATTCATAATGTAAGGTCCTGCCCATATGTTATACATTTTTCATGTTCATAAATTCATAAATCACCAGCTACTAAAGCTCTTTCTTCTCCTAAACCCTCTGATGCAATAGTTTCATCTCTTGGCGCATCATAGCCTAAGTTGCTTTTGCGCCATAAAACCTCAATCTACTACTACAATAAGGGAACGCACAAGGCGCTAGAAGGGCCAACCATCATTTCTAAAACATCACAGTCCCTACTTGTGCAGTATGGTAAGCTTGTTCCGGTACTGACTGATTTCTCTCTAAAATTAAAGAGAGATATATGAGCTTTTCTGTCGAGGCACCAGTTACACAGTCTTCTAAGTCCTCATTTGAGTGTAACATTTTACAACAATCTGCAACCAAGCCCTCATAGAGCAACCCGACGTTTCAGAACCGGTCGGATTTCTTTCTCCAGTGCGAGTACATCACACGGATATCTCCAAGGGACCAAATCTCACGGATGGTTGGCAGACAGATTTCTGTTAAACATGTTTACATTCAAGATTATGTACATTGACTTTGGAGAGGGGGCAGCACAGTTAGCAAAGTGGTATCTTAATATTAGTCGCAGCATTGACACCAGCAGTACCAACCTCACTACACGAGATCCTGATGAGAGAGCACCTCTGCATGAGAAAGTATTTTTGAATTTCAAAAATGAAGAGGATAAAGCTGCTGGTACTTTACTGATCCCTGAGGGAGAAACTGAACATGTCTACCGACACTGCCCCACACCAGAGAAACACTGGTCTCACTTAAGTTGCTACCATATTTCCCTTGTCAGCTGTGTTCCGACACTGAAAATTCAGAAGCGTGCAAGGCACATAAAAGTCAGTCTATGTGGTTTGGCCTTTTCACTTCAACCCACCTCCTACCAAACCATAATGATATTGGCCATTTTCATAACCCTGTACAGCAATACAACTATTGTGTAGAGGCAGACAAAGACTTGCCAGTATCCAGTGGCACCACCGTTACTTTAACTGTCGCCACCACATTTTTTTGCACCTGGTAGAGCTTATCCTTAGGACTTAGTGCCGATGAAGCTGTGCTCCTGGTCTAGCTGACGTGTAAGCGCGGAGACGTGATAGTTGTGACAGCTGCACCAAGGGAAATGGCTTGCACGGTGGCCGTAATCAAACCTGCCTGCCTCATTCGGCAACTGGCTCGAAGCTTGCATGTTGAGCGGCTGGCGCAGCTCCGGCTGCAGTGCCCCCGCAGGGGGCGCCTGTGGAAGCAGGTGTTTGGTGAGTGGTGACACCACCAACCCTGAACTAAAAGTGGCTAAGACCCACCCTAGCAAGTATTCCAATAGAGATTTCTATGGGTCCAATGGAGATTTCTGTAGGACCAATAGAAATTTCTATGGGACCAATACAGATTGCTATTAGCCCAATAGGAATTTCTATGGGACCAATAGAAGCATCCATCAGACCAATACAGACTTCTATTGGCCCAATAGGAATTTCTATGGGACCAATAGAAATGTCTATTTTACCAATACAGACTTCTATTGGCTCGATAGGAACTTTTATGGGACCAATAGAAATGTCTATCGGACCAATACAAACCTTTATTCACCCAAGAGGAATGTCTACTTGACCAATAGAGATTTTTATTGGTCCTATAGGAATGGCTATAGGACAAATAGAAATTTGTATTGGTCCAATAGGAACCTCTTTGGACCAATAGATTTATATTGGTCCTATAAGAATGCCTATTGGACCATTTGGGCTTCTTTATCAGACCAATACGAGCTTCTTTGGGACACATAGCACCCTCCAAGATCAGTAGATCTCCACAATAGAAAGGTCTACGACCACTTGGACATGAGTAGTAATTTAAAGCAATAGTTAAGCTGTATTGAACCGGTCATTTGGGCTATTCTTCAGGGATATAGTAGAACATTATAGAGCAAGAGAATATTTATTGCATCAATATATGGCTCTTTTGATTAGATCTCAGGATATAATACAGGAAGTGAATGATGCGATTATGCAAAAACTTTCTACCATATGTTAAAAGAAAAAGGCTTTTCGCAAGATTTTAACAAAGGCAAGAATTGGTGTTCTTAACAACGTCTGGCTTTGCGTGGCGTACCTGTGTCCAGGGAAAAGGGAATCCTGGTGGTTGAGTCAAACCCGGGGTAGTTTTGGAACCTTCAGGGCCCCCCAGGTGAGGCAACACACCACTTTGCACTTTGGCCCCTGCTTCTCGTAGACGGGTGTCGTGGCTTGGCCCGACCAGGATGATTCAGTCAGTCGCGTTTTGTTCTAATGGGTGTTTTCAGATAAGATCGAAAACCATGTCCGTTGACCATTTTTAATTTTGATGCGAAAAAGAACATTTTGCTGGCATCATAATCAGAAGAACAAAACCAATCGTGGTTTTCGAAAAAAAAAATTTTTTTTCTTTGGGGAAACAAATTTTTAAGCACGCTCTCAGTCAAGTGCGCGTTTTGCGTATCGCGTGATGCTGACATTTCGGGCAGCTTTTGCAAAAAAACTGTTCTGGCTACGGGTCTAGACATATTTACTGACAAAGTAGGCAGAGGAAGGGATTGACAAAAAGTATTAATCACCAAGTATTGGGGTCGTTATTTTGAGAAAAAATTGCAAACACGGCACATTGCACAATAACGCTCTGGATTAATGATTTTGTTTCTCCGTATTTATGAAAGCTAAGGTCTTAAAAGTTTCCTAGTGTGTTGCCCTCTATATAGTTCATCTGGGCATGAAATATCGTTGTCCTGGTTAGCGGGAGAAATTTACAAGGATTGCTCGCACAGGGGCATTTAACTAAACATGCATTATTTCGAAAATTATGTTAAAAAAGGCCATCTGCGGTGGCTCTGCGACGAGCTTCGGGACGACACCGCCTTGAGGCGATGGCAATGCGTGAGGACGGTGATGACGGTGGAGCAGCACGATCTTTGCGCGCTGTGTTTCTATGCCACGGGAAGCTACCATTTGCAAGTGGCCAGCGACCGGCACCTCGCCGTCCACCAGACCACCGTCAGCGCATGTATCTGTGCCTCGGTCTCCTGGTCGATTGCCTTCACCGAGACTGCGGAGGAACGGGCGGCGACACAAGAAGCTTTTCTTTGTTGCGGTTCCTTGCCTAAAGTCGTCGTGTGCGTCGACGGTACTTCGTCGTAATAAGGGGCCCTCCAAGTACAACCCCACCGTGTCGAAAACACTCTACTGGTGCAGGAAACTGTATTGCAGCCTGGACGTCATGGTGGTAAGTACAAGATATTTTCCAGTTCGCATTGCTCCCAGACGCACATGAAGCAAAGGAGTGTGGGTAGGTTGGCATTGGGGGCACATGGGAATACACCAAATGAGGGAGTACAGAGGGATATGGGTTGGGCATCTTTTGAGAGCAGAGAAGCGATAAGTAAAGTAAAATTTGAACAAAGACTAGCTGAAATTGAGGATACACGTTGGGCAGCGAAAGTGTACAAGTATCTATATATGAAAAGTCTAAACACTAAGTGGACAAACCGAGCCCGCAAGCTGAGATTTAAATACATTCAACGAGATGGAGCCGATCAGAGCATATCAGTAGAAAAGGGAGTAAAGGAAACGGAGAGGAAATTGTGGGAAGAGAGAATGCAGGGGAAATCAGCTTTAACAATATAAAGGACACAAAACATGAAATAAAGAAGGAACAGCTGTATGATAATTCAGTGGGGAGCTCTTCGCTGTTTGAAGCTAGAACGGGGGTGCTATGAACAAAAACGTACAGGGCTAAATTCCAGGAAGTAGACACTCTGTGCGACATATGCAGCCGCGAAAGGGAAACTATAGAACATGTAATTTTAAGGTGCACGGGGCTTCGTCCCACCTTCTTGGGGGAGATGACTACGGATTTGGAGGGGGCACTGGGTTTTCCGGACATGGATGGACGAATGGATAGGGAAAGAATTGCGGTAACTAGAAGATGGAAGATTGGTGGAAGAGATCTAGGGAAGCATAAGGAGAAAAAGAAAATACAGATAAAATAAATTCACTTAAAAAGAGAGTGGGGCCTGTTACAACAAAATTCATACAAGTTAAGATTAAAAAGAAAAAGGACGAAATGTTAGGCTAGGTGGCGCAAGCTGCCGCCCGCTACAAAGGGAATAGCCATTACCATCCATCCATCCATCCATCCAAGTGAATCCCAAATCGTATTTACTCCGATAGAGTTGGGTCTCGTATAAAACGAATTGTAAAAACGAATATCTCAAGTTGTACCATAGCTTAGTGGGTCTCCATCTCACCTTTAGTGAGGCGGCTTTGCTGAGGAGCAGTGAGAGGGTTGCGCTGCACCGAGGGACCTTTTGCCAATCTCTTGTGACTGGTCACTCTCTACGTACAGAAAGAAAGCTATTTCTCCACTTGTTCTTGAGCAGGAGTTTGCCAATTTAGAACAGAAATACAAGGACTACTTGCATGTTTACACTGATGGATCGAAAACATCTACCTTTGTGGAGTGTGCGGTTTATTCCATTACCTTCAGGAAAGTTTGACAACTCCACACTCTTGCAAATATTTTTACTGCTGAATTGTACGGCATTTTAATGGCTGTTGACTACTTATTAAGGAACAATATCATGAAAGCAATTCTGTTTGTCAACTCCCAATGCGTTCTTCTAGCTGTTTCGTTCCTAGCAGACAGCAACCTTTTTGTGCAATCTGTTTGGTACGGCTAAACCGAGCACTTCAACTAGGACACCAGATGAAATTCTGCTGGGTCGCAAGCCGCGTGGGTATTTCCGGCAATGAGAAAGCAGACTTGCTTGCTGCCTCTGCAAAAGAATGCCCAAAACTGCCTCTTGGTTTTCCACACCAAGACCTGAAACCGGTTTGGTTTGGAAGTTGGATTGGGATTTGTAAAAAGGGAACAAGCTTCACATTATCAAGCCCCAACTGGGGGTATGGGAGAGTTCCTTCCATAAAGTGCGTCAAGTTGAGGTTCTCCTTTGCCGCTTAAGAATTGGTCATACCAATTTGACTCATTTGTACCTGCTCTGTGGTGGGGATGTTAAACTTTGCGACAAATGTGGGAAAGATATGGCTGTTTTGCACATCCTGTGGCATTGCACAGCTTTAAATCAAGAGCGCCGATCATGTTTTCCAGAACTTTTTCGAGATCACCTTCCCTTTCATTCATATTTTCTGCTTGGCGATCAAGCATTCGTACCATTCGATTGAGTTTTTAATTTCCTCCATAACACCGGCCTTTTACACCAGCTGTAGCTTGCAGGTCTTTTGGATTACACCTCTAAGCCCCTTGGAAAAACCTTTGTTTGGCGCAATACGGCCCAAGTTGCTCTTGCGCCATAAAATCCCAATCATAATAATAATAATAGCTTAGTGGGAAGGTGTCCGCCTGTTATAGAGCGGACCCGGGTTCGATCCAAAAAAAGGGCATTTTTGTTTTTGTGGGACAGTTGGCAATATTTTTGACATTTCTTTTTCACAATTATCACCGAAAAAAAATGTTGACGAAACGTTGCTGAATTAAATGTTATGGGACTTCCTTTCTGGAGGTGCATTGGGGGAGAGCGTTCCTTAGTTTGCCAGCTGGACGCCGCGAAGCGGTGTGCAGCTGGCAAGAATGGCAAGGTGCATGACGTCGTGCCTATGGCCTTACTTTTTTTTGTAAGTGCTCGGGCTAGGGACATTCCCGGGTCGTAAATGCTCGTGTAGACGCAGTGGCATAGCCAGGAATTTTTTTTTGCGGTGTGAAAGGGGAAGCGGGGGGGGGGGGGGGTGGACTGAGGTAATTGGGATGTCCATGACTTGGGGGGTAAAGGGGGGGAGGGAAGGTTCGAAATGCATATGTATAAAATAGGGTCGGCTTTAATGGGAGGGGGGAGAAGGGGCTGAAATTCCAAAGGCCTCCCCCTAGCTATGCCTCTGTGTAGACGTGGTGCTATTAAAACTTGTCGAGTTACACTTGTATGATGAGAAAGTGACCCGTAAAGGTTGAGGAATGTTTGCCACAGTCGTGCAAACTGCACTACCATCTGTTCATCTTCCCTCTGAGTGCCTTCTTTAATTTAGGTGTCTGACGCTGACCTGCATATCCTGGTCATCGACCCAGGGTGCCCGGCTCCAACCCGTGACTCATATGTGTGGAGCGTTTGTGTGTCGCTGGCCAACTTGTCAGGCACAACAAGTACCTGCTTGGTGAGTGATCTTAAGTCAGCACCGTAAAGGCCTGTTCAGGCACTTGCAGCCGAGTACGACCGAATAAAACAAGACCGGTTTTTAAGACTCTTGCGACCAGATGCGCTGCTGCGGAGCTGGTCGTAAGCCATTACAAGAGGCTTAAAACCGGTCTTGTCTCAGTCGGTTGTAGGCAAACGCAAGTGTGTGGACAGGCCTTAATGTTTCAGTCAAAGACGACCGCCATTTAAGTCAAGTCAAGGTTCGTGGAGAAATTTGAGTGCTTAGAGATATAGGAATGGAACATTCAATAGCAGATTTAAAACATCTTTGTTACTAAGCATATACTTAACACTAGTAGGAAGTTTTAGTTGATCAATCTATATCTCCAAGAATGACACTCGATATTGATACAGTGCACCCGCAAAGGCGTCGGCAGAGTAGTGGAGTATTGCATACCTGCCAACTCTCCCGAATTGTCCGGGAGCCTCACGGATTTTCAATACATCTCCCGATTGTACGGACGCGACCTCAAATCTCCCGAAAAGTGGTCGCCGTAGTCTTTTTTTTTTATGACGCGTTATTGCTATAATCATTACGCGTGTGTCAGTGCGAGTTACTCGAGAGTAGGGTTAGGTTATTCCGGCGGGTTACCACATGACAACTTAGAGCAGCAGCGTAAAACGAGGGTAGATTTTCAAACGCCAAGGTGCGAAACCTCTACTCCTGAGTAAGTTCGAGCGCATATGATCATGGGTGCGCTAGACTTCACTTGGCTTTGTCAGGTCGTCGAGTGAGGTGCGGAACGCCGAACTACTCTTTGTGTTTCCCTGAGTTTAGTTGAAACGATTGATGGCGCTTTCAAAAGCCAAGAAGAAGCACTTGCAAGTATTTCTGAGATTATACGCGACTGAGTTTCCGTGCTTTGTCGCTTCGCAGAAAGCTGACAGGTATGAATTCTGTACCATGTGCACCTGTGATGTGAGCGTTTCGCACAGCGTCAAGCCTGACATTAACATACACATCGCTTCACGAAAGCACCAGAACCGTGTTCGTGCCGTAGAAGGGCGGGGCACCATCGGCAGTTTACTTCAAAACAACTGGGAAGACAGTGTGATCTGCGCAGAGTGCCTCCTCACAGGGTTTCTTGTCTGACAAAACAAAAATAACGTTTTGACCCCCCCCCCGGTGCACGGCAGTCTCCCGAATTTTCATGCTGCTAGGTTTACAGGTATGGTATTGTTTTTGGAGTTACCGCAGCAATTGATCAAAACTAAATAATATTCGTTGATTGGTTGTTGTGAAAACATTTTTGTCAAAGGAAACGAGTGAGGGACTAGACATGATCACTAAATCTTACGTAAAGCGTAGGGAGGGGTTCAGACATCTAAGAACAGTCATACTTCTTTCCATGCAGGCGACAGTGGGTACCCCCTAAGCACTGGCTGATGACTCGTGTGCCTGGGCGGCCAGCACTTGGCACACCGGCTGGGCAGTACAATCAGGCCCACACCTCCATGAGGGCAGTAGTGGAGCGCTGCATCGGGCTGCTGAAGAACAGGTTCCGGTGCTTGCACAGGCACCGGACCCTTTACCACCATCCGAAGATCGCTGGCACGATCGTGGCAGCCTGTGCGGTGCCACAGGCTGCCACGATGTCTGCCTCCTCCACAATGTCTGCCTCCCCCGTCAGACTCGGACAGCAGTTCTGACGAGGACGACGATGAAGAAGAAAGTGCCGACGCAGTGCACGAGCGGAGAGGCCTCCAGTCGAGGCACCTGTACAGTCAGGGCAAGGCTGTGCGACCGCCTTGTGCTTCTGTCCAACACAACCCACCTGCAACGCGTCTGTGACTGGCTGCGTCACAACCATCGTCGCCGTCAGCACCGGTGATGCACTGTAACGTCGCCAGGGCCACTTTGAATTGTGTGTGTGCTTGTGTGCCGAAGCCATTTTAGACTGTGCGCATGTGTACAGTGATGTGGATGTGCCTCAGTCATCTTGGACTTCGTGTGCCCATATGTACAGCGTGGTGGGTGTTATGCCAAAACCAGTTTGGACTCTGTGGGTGTGTGCTGTGCTGTGGATGTGCCAGAGCCATTTTGGAGTCTGTGTTAGTGTGTACAGTGCTGGGAATGCTGTGCCGGAGACAGCCAGTTTGGACTGTGTGTGTGCGTAGGGAAGGTGTTTTAATGTTTCAGGTGTAAGCTCCACAGGCTTGGTTGCATGTGCACAGGTAGTGCTCTTGAATTCGGTTCAATGCTTTGGGCACAAACTGCACAGGTCTGGATTGCATGGGGTACGTGTAGTGTTTTTTTACGTCTTTTGAATGTTTTGGGTGCAAACTCCAGAGGTCTAAATTGCATGTACAGATGTAGCGCTTTTGATTTGAATTCATTGTTTTTGGGTGCAAGCTTCACAGGTCAGGACTGCATGGTGCATGTGTAGTGTTTTAGAGCGCAGCTCTTAGGTGCCTGTGTCCGGCTTGAGCGGCGTCGCCGTCGCCGTCAACGTAACCGCGCGTTGCATGCAACCCAAGTTGCATGCAACCCAAGTCGCATGCATGCGTTGGCGTAACCGTGCGTTGCATGAAAGCGGCATTGCATGCAACTCAAGTTGCATGCATCCGTTGGCATCAACGTAACCTTGCATTGCATGCAACAAAAGTTACATGCAACCCGTTTTGCATGCAACCCAAATTGCATGCTACCCGCATTGCGTGCAACCCGGCGACGCTCTTGAGGTCATGTGACCCCCCGAGGTAAAGATGACCCCCCCCCCCCCCCGACGTCGGATAACCTTCCTCAGTACCCTTCCCTCCTCCTCCTCAAGAGCTGCACTCTAATTCGGCGTTACAGGGAGTTGTAAACGGCTTTCATTTTTTTACTTGTGTTCAATGTTTTGGGTTCATACTCCACAGGTCTGGATTTTGGGGGGCAGATGTAGTATTTTTAACTTGTGTTCAATGTTTTGGGCACAAACTCCACAGGTCTTAATTGCGTGTACTCTTGTAGTGCCTTTGACTTGTATTTATTGTTTTGGGTGCAAGCTCCGCAGGTCAGGATGGTTGTAGCACGAATCCCCCGATTTCATTTCCCCCGTCCCAAATGCCCCGTGCCATTTCCCTCGAGTGTCAAAATCCCCGTTTTCAAAATTCCCGTCTCGTTTGCCCCGAGTGTCCATATCCCCGTGCCCAATTTCCCCGCTATGCACCTGCGGACGATCCGGCTACGTGTCTTGCGGTGCACGGATCGGCATGCTTTCTCAGTGTCGGCTTACCGACTTTTCGGAGCACGGAATATTCGATCCGTGATCATTTAAACTTGCAATTTTTCATCAGTTATTACTAAAACTAGGAGTGTTATTTTATAACCTTTATTTTCATCTTCTGAGCATTACTTTTTGGCAATTATTAAAGCACTCGTAAGTGACTAATGTCAATGCACTCGTACACCTCTGCTCTTATTTAAAATCAACGCGCACTGTTGTCTTTGCGATTCTGTGTCAGTAATTCATATCTCTACAATAATGCAAATTAGAGGAAGTTTATTTACACGTTTTTGCATACACTTTCATGGGAGCAACGTCCACTACTTATATGCCGCAATATCGCTGCACCAGCTTCAGGAACTCTTGGATGATCAGCTCTCCATTGGACAGACGCTCCTCGAGCTTCTTTATGGCCTCGTCTTTCATCTCCCACTTCTTTTGACGCTTTCGGGCTTGGCCGCCGTTCGACACTTGGAGGAGGGTGACTCTGCTAGTGGCCTCGTCTTGCTTGATATGCTCCACGAACGTGTAGACATTGGGGTGTGCTTTTCCGATGACATTGTTAATTTTCCTGCAGATAAAAAGCACAGACGTCACAACTTCTGGTAGATAAGAAATTTGATACTAGGATAACTACATTTTGCAATATTGCAAAATGTACTCACCGGTGCCAGGCTTCCTTGAAGTTGTTAGCCCGGGCTCCGTTGTTCTGGTGGTGCTTCCACTGGTGGATTTCGTAGTTCCCCAAGAGCCAGGTATCCTCGAAGTACAGGATCAGTTGTGGGACTCCTGGGGCTTGTGGCGCTGTTGCCTTCAAACTCTGCCAAGCAACACGTACAAAAGTTGGCGGGCGGACGGAAGCCGGAGGAACTGATAAGGGGATAAAGGAAAGGGGTCCTGAAAGCCGAGGATTTTGCAGACGGGGGATATAGCACGGGGAATTCGCAGCGTCACCTCCTTGTTTCGGCTTTCGCAATATGCCACATGCAGTCATCCATGTTTCCTTTATGCCAACCGGTGCGAATCTTATCAGAACTGTTGGGGCTGTCACGTTTTGTCGGGAAGCTTATGTATTGTTAAGATATAGGACGACTGGAATGATGGAAGGCCATGATTTTGAGACATCTTTTAACGCTGCGATTAAATCCTCTTCAGGAACGAAAGCCAGGCCATGAATTTCTATATTGCAACGACTGTACTGTTGCATGTCGTTTAGCTCTTTTTTTAGTTGAGAAATTTCCTGCGACTGGTCTTCCATCGAGGCCCTGACTGTGCAGATCTCTTGTTGCAGATCCTTTACCGATTCTTGGTTAGTCATCGCTAGAGCAAGTACGGAATCATAATTCGTGCAAAAAGTGTCAACGGATAAACCCTTCTCCCCTTCAATGACTACGTACTACTTTTATGGTATGTGGTGCCCTTGTGAACACATGTGTCGAACACCATGTTCCTCATCTGCCTAAAGTCTTGCATTCGTGCTCCGGATTTTTTATTTTTTTGTTCATATAGGCAGGATGCCATTTAAAACACAAGTATCAACACATGCTTTAAGGGCCCCTGAAGACAAAAAAAAAGTTTTTTTAAAACAGTCTGGTTGGGACACGCGTGTCAAAAAATCTGTAGTCACCTACTTTCCACTTTTTTCTCTCGGCATTTCGGACGCGTGGAGGAGAGGTACTCTCCGCCTCTTCGTAGTGGATCGGCTTGGCTGGCTTGGCTGCGCCCCGTACGAGAGCCATTGCTACTTCCTGTGTCTGCCGGGCAAACGTCGTACCGCGTCGTACAGCCGATTCACACGACGGACTGAATCGCGATTTTCTTCCACAGACCGTGTACCAAGTTACCGGCACGTCAATGATTCCTGCAATCCGCGCTTTGTCTGCGGACACGCAGACTGATAAAGTCAAGCGCCTTTTTCAATCGCGGATTTTCGGCGGGAGATTGACTTGAAACGCGTTTAGTCTGGCAACACTACATTGTTTTCTTGGCGATGAAAACAAAAGTGGCACATCGTAGTGTTTTGTGCGTTCGCTGGTTTATTTTGTCGGGCGTTTCTTCGTTCCACGTGTGAAAGGAACTGGAGAAACTTTGTCTGGCTGACGCGACGCAGGTTCCTGTACTCCTCTGGGTCCGCGTCAAGAAGCTCCCGTCAAAACTCGTCTAGCACGCCACGATGATTCTTGCACGTCCAATCAGGATTTCACCGAGCAAGACCTCTCTTGTGGCTGTGGTGAACTT
>JAZHYW010044758.1:0-16019 GCA_037355805.1 Ixodes ricinus | reverse complement strand
CCGCTGCAATATTACATTTTCACACGCTTGATAAACGAAAAAACAATAATTTTGGTAACTAGAATCCCTTCAGACTTGACTGGAGAGAATCAAGTTATTTTCCATTATTCTTCTTACACACTTTCACGTGCGGAAACGCAGTTCTCACCAAGGTTTAAAGTTTTGTCCTACTTTCCCAGCAACAATAATGATGATTTGGAATTACGCAAGAGCTTAGATGAATTTGCAATGTATGCTACACTGCACTTTCCTTCTTCAAAAGGACGCCTTATGACAAACTTTTGTTTTAAGCATAATCATTTTGTACACCTCCACTGGATGTGGAACAAAATGATCAACGTATGAGGAATTACGTAAAGCAATTCAAGAAGCTATATTATCCGCTTTATCGGAAGCCGCACAAAATCTTTAAAACAGTTTAACGTATCAAGAAAGACGATGTACCAAGAAACTTGCAGATAATAGAGACGTTACACTCGTACAGGCAAATAAATGAGGGGGCGATTGTATAGTTAATACCGTTGACTACATTTCAGAAGGAACAAGACAAATAAATGACACAAAATATTATAAAATGTTAGACTACGATCCAACGAGTAAATTTTAAGACACAATAATTATTTAAGAAAAAACTAAAATACTTCCTAAAACATGAACAAATATACGAAGAGAGATTATTAAGTATCTACTCCAAGAAAATCCTAGACCTGGACAGTTCTAGATGCTAATGAAAGTACATAAACGTTACCACCCGGGTAGACCGATTATTTCTGGAATAGGCAACAAACACAGACATATATCTCCGAGTTCATTGATAGAACAAATTAACAGTAGATCGCCACAAGAGCTCCTTCATACATCAAATATTCGCCCTCATTTTGTTCATTTAATTTATAGTCATTCAAATTGATATTTTTCCAATAGTGTGTTGCTAATAACAATGGATGTCGCCTCTCTTATGCTCAATATAGCTCATGCAGTGAGGGAATACAAGCAGTTCTAGACGATGACGGCAACACTGCCCTTGGGTAAAAAAATGTATTAAACATTTTTGTGCGTTTAAAGGGATCCGCGAAATTGCCTTTTTACTTTTTCGCCAGATTAACTTTTACAGTAAGCCTAGCGTTCACCGGATGCCACGAACAGGCATCCGTTTTCGTCCTGTTTATTGACACCACCACAAAAAAATTAATGAAATATCCAGCTTTTTCTTTTTTCGCCGACTGACCGCAAAACAAGTTGCGGCGTAGTACAAACGTGTCAGCTGACGTTTGCTCTGGCGCAGGAGCCGGAGACGCTCTTCCGCAGAAGGAGAGTGGGCGTTCGGCGTCGGCGAGGTTGAATTGCGCCGGTAGGTTTCACTGCGCTGATGGCACCAGCGTGTATTTACACTGCAGATCCGGCGCTCTCATCGCCGCGAGTATTGCCGATGGACCTGTCACCTGTATGCGACGAATTCAATGATATATGTTGCGCCACAGCGACAGCATGGCACTCAGTCCCATGCTGCCGGCACGCCGGTTTGGGAGGTACTGGCGAGTCTCTCCGTGAAGACCGGTAAAGCCGACCCGCTTGCGCTTGCTGGTAAAGCGGCGGCCCGTGTCATGGCCGTTTGCAAAGCGACGTAAACGGAAAAAATTGCCGCGAAAAGCGTTTTTCGCTTGCCTCAGGGATGCAGGAGCTGAGCAAACATTAAAAAAGACACGTCTCGAACTACGACTTAAGTGACGGCAAGAGCCCGTAAATGCCTGTTCACACTCGGACCGTGACGCGCGCGTTTAGATGGAAGTGCTGTATTCGCGCTGTTCCATCCAGCGCTTCGGGACCAATCCTTTGCGATTTTCAGCCTCGATGCTGACGTGCCACCGGCAAGGCGAAGGTTGGACCGGCATTACGTAATGCCCCACGTGAACCGTTATAGCTCGACGGTGACACCAGTGTCAGTGCCAGAAATACAAAATGGCATACTAATAACAAAGTGTACATGCACGTTAATTGCGTAGGTAATCCGTACCTGCGTTTATTTGAGCCTCTCATATCGCACAAAACAAGAAGATAGGATCGACGAGAGTCCCACTTTGACGACGGTGTTTCGTCACCATCAGCCTCGGAAAACAAGGAGATGACAAGGGGAAGAGATGTGACCTCACCGGTCAGCGATCAAACTATAATACGGGGACGGGTACAGAAGTGGGTCGCGCGGGCATTAATGCCATTCAGCACGCCAGCCGGTCGTGGGGTAGACGGTCTTGGCCAAGGGACCGCCGGAGCACCCGCTGCGCCGAGTCGGAGTGCCTGCAGAGTCGATCCGCCGAGTTCGCTTGGTCAGTGTCGGTTGAATCCGTGCAGGCCTTCGCCTTCGCCGCTGGAGCCAGTGTGTCGGTGGGATCCAGCGTTCTTGTTCGTCGTGGTCTGCTTCAACTGCGTTTTACTTTTTCTTGCTGCTTGATGTCGGAACGCGCGAGGCGAGAACACCTGAAAAGCAAACGTTCGTTGGTCGCCGCCGGAGCGACGCTGTCTTTTCTTAGCTTCGTTACTACACGATAGGATGGCGCTTGGGCACAGTATTGTCAAATTTGGCAATTTTCGTCACATCTCTGATTATGCCACAAAATGTGGATCTGAATATTTAATAAAACTTTTAGGAAACATTCGCGGCTATTTATTGTTTATGATCGCGGTGGTGGTGGTGAGCTCTTACCCAATAGGCGACGTGGATTCGGTTGGACGTGCTGCGATTCCGTGGATGCATCGCAGTGAAAAGGCAGAGAGCTTTCGAAGGAAAGGAGGCGCAAAAAAGAGTCTAGTCTTCTTTTAAAGTTCTAGAGTTGAAGACTTTTTTGGGGCTCCCCGACTTTGTGTTTGTGCTTTTTCACACCTTTTATGACAATCGGTGAATGAAATTCGATTTCAGAAATCGTTTCATGGTCCCTTTAACTTTAGAACTTAATAACTTCACATTTATGAATGACCATTACCTACGGACTCACGTACGGTGCAGCGATGGGATCACGTTTAAGAGCTCAGCTCTCAGGCGCCCGTTTCCAGCTTGAGCGGCGTCGCCGTTAGCGTTGTCGTCCGCGTCGACGTCGCCGTCGGCGTAACCGCGCGGTGCATTATGGAAATGTCCCGTAATGCACCGCGCGGGACTTTCGTGAAGTCACTCTTGACGTCACGTGTGACGTCACGAGGGTCCCGCGCGGTGAGGAGGAGGACGGGGAGGAGGATGAGGAGGAAAGAAGAGGGGAGGAGGAAGGAGGGAGGAAGAGGAGGGGTGAGGAGGAGGAGGAAGAGGGGAGGAGGAGGAGGGGAGGAGGGCTGCGTGAGGGATGAGGGGAGGAGGAGGAAGGGAGGGAGGAGGGGAGGAGGAGTATCAGCGAGGATGAGGAGGTGGAGGATGGAAGGGTATACCCTCCCCTAGTACCCTTCCCTCCTCCTCCTCAAGAGCTGCGCTCTGAATTCGGCGCTACAGGGTGCTGTAAACGGCTTTCACTTTTTTCTCCATCATATGCAAACATTTATATGATGGTATTAGAAGAACGCTTGTTGAATGCCGTCCCACACAGAACCACTTTTTTATAAACGTTTCCTTGATGATATATTTATTATATGGAATAAAGGAGAGGACAAACTATATTGAATTCATTAATTTTGCGAACAATTTTAACCCACATATTAAATTTACGTATAAATACTCTGATACGGAAATAGACTTTCTGGATACTAAACTTAAGATTACAGGAAATGGTTTAAAAACGACATTATATTTATATAGAAAAGCCCACGGGGCAGACGTCAATTCCTCCATTATAATAGTTGTCATCCGCACATAATAAGAAAGGAATACCATATGGTCAAATGCTACGCTTGCGACGTTTATGTTCAGAGGACGCTGATTTTGAATGATAAAGCTCGCACATTGGGTGAAGATTTCATAAATAGAGGATATCCATTGCCATTAATAAATAATTCGATATCGAAAAGCCAAATGGTTCCCCGCAGGGATAGTTTGTTACAAAAACAAAACGAAATAACTATAAATTACGACTCGTTTTACACTATCAATCCCAACTACCAAACCTCAACAATATCCTTAGACGTCATATGAATATATTACACTTAGGCACATCCTTGAAAAATATAATTCCGCAGCCATCAGGTATTACGTTTAAGAGACCACGTAATTTTGCGGAGATTTTCATACAATCAAGAAATTCCATTGGACGTAATGGTTCAGGTTGGTTGCGTAAAATGTGATAATAATAAATGTAACATGTTTAAGCATTTTGGTTGTTGACTCCATTAGAAGTGCAGCAAAACAATTTTACTTGGAAAATAAACGACCCATTTAATTGTAGTTCTGAAAATGTAATTTATTTAATTCAATGCAAGAAATGCCTAATTCAATACATAGGAGCGACTGGAACGAGTGTACGGAAACGTATGAACTTACATAAAAGTCATATTTGTACACTCGTATCAGGACCAGTTTCTCGTCAGCTGAATTCCGCAAATCATAATGGTATTTCAGATTTCAGTTTTATTAAACTTCAAGGCAATTTTAGAACCACTAGAGACCGTAAACAAAAGGAATCTCAGTTTATTCATAAATTTATTACACTAGAACCGAAGGGCCCTAACAGATCAAGAGCAATGTTACAATCTCTCTTCTTGATATTTAATATAAATCTTCTAATCAATGCCGCACTGTTTTTGTTTTGTTTTTTGCTTAATCGTTTAATGCAACACAAGCAAAATTTCTTTTTTATGATTAGAATAAGATTGGCATTAGGTATTGGCTTTCCACCAACCAGATGCCCCAAAACTGGTTTTTGCCCAAACTAATTCAACATTTCTTTCGTTCGTATCGACTCGTATTTGACTATTAAGCGAGAATTTTATCTAGCAGATTTTCTTCCCTTGATAAGCATCTTAAACACTTCTTCGCGAATCATAGTTTAGTATTTGAAATAACCGCCTATGTCACGCAGGTGCAACGCAAATCGTTGCGTTGCGCGTGCCCTTTCTTTTTTCTCTCTTTTTTTAGCCGCTTAGAAGAAGATAATGAGAAAGTATTCAGTCTTGCGACTGGAGAACGACCTATCATGCCCGTAACGTTTCGCATCGCCTCATCCCGACGCTTCTGACACAGCTGTTAAGGGCAAACCTTTTTTGATATTTGTTACTCGTGAGCATAGGCGTGCGCAGGATTTTTCATTAGGGGGATGAGGTTTCCCCAGAGCGCTCCCCCCCCCCCCCCCCCCCCCGTCGGTGTTTTATGCCGTCGAAAAAGAAACCATACCGCCGGCACAGTCGCGCCTCGAGTCGGGCCAACTTTGCGCCCCCCCCCCCTAGATGACTAGAGGAAGCGGCCGCTCCCACTGCCCCCCCCCCCTGCGCACGCCTATGCTTGTGAGTGCCTCCTTTTTAATCCAGGTATATATATATATAACTCACATCTTTTTTAAGCTTTTCCACTTTCCTTTGCAAACTCTCTAAAACAGATTATTCAATATGCTGAATGGAAAACGCCTACTCATGAGGATGCCGAAACTATTGAAAACCAAGGTCATTCCGGTTAAAAAGGTTACATTTATAGCATCTTTCAATCTGTTCAAAATGACTGTCACTCCCCACGCACAAGCCTTTTGGCTTATGCGAATATCTCGTAGAACGAAAAAAAAAGGAAAGAAAGCACATTGAAGGGAAACATAATACTGGCCGCCACCCGTTTCTCAATAGAAAGGGGAGGCAGCGGCGATAGAGAACAACGGTTGTTGTCGCTGCTTCGTTGGAGGAGCGCCTTTTTCCCCCCACGCCGAGAGAGCACGGCCGGCGACAAAAACCACAAAGACGAGGCTACACGGAAACACCGCCGCCGCGGCGTTGCCGTGGCTCCCACCGCTGACGTTCGCAGCCCTGCGGCGCATGCGGCATCAGCTTGCTCCGAATCACCTTACGATGGACCGTAGCGAACATTCCGAGCCATCCCAGCCTATCCAGCGCCGAGAATTTGTGACGTCACCGCCCGCCCCAGGCGTTGCTGCGCCCCTGCCGAAGAGCATGTGATACTCACGCGGCATCCAATTGGCTGTGATGGCTCGTAGCGTCATCTCCGGTCCACTGTAAGGTGAAACGAGCGAAGACACGGCAAAACAACTAACGGAACAGATGCAATAAGGTTCTAGGCGGGCACCACGGCGGGTAGTGAGGTCTGCAATCTCGACACCTCGCTGCGATGTTTCTTTGGTTGCCCTGTTTTATAATCACCTCTCTCGCTGACCATCTCGTCTCTCTCTCTCCTGGGTTGTCTACACCAGTCGCCTATGTATTGTGTTTTTGCTGCTATCGCCGAGGAAGGAGTGTTTTGTTTCCAACGTGTATTGTATGTTTCCCCCTTATTAGATTCCCCCGTTGAGTAGGGGGCGAACATTCCTTCGTGCCAAGATTCACCCCGTTTTTGGCTTGTGTCGGCTGCAGTAGTAAATGCCGCGTACAGAGAACAAAAAAAAAAAAAAGATTTAAGTGGAATTTGCCGCTACAGAACGTACAGAAAGAAGTGCCGACTTGCGCAAGCAATTCAAGAGCAGCTTACGACTCGAGGCTTATGGCTAAGACAGCAACAACACCATTCCCTCGTGTAAGCTGGACTCTGGAGACAGAAAAAAATAACAAAAAAATAAGAGCGGCATAGAGTGGAAGCTGTATAGTGCCGCCATCTCTTGAAAGTACAGCGAATTGCGTGGCCTTACTTTTCCATCGCAGCCTCTCGTAAACAAGTCGTTTCGTACGTTCCGTGGAGCAGATAGTGGAAGACGTGAATGTTACCTTAAAACCACGCTTTGACAACCATCTTTGTTTGCTTTGTTTGTATGTTGAAATCTCAGAATGATCTTTAAGCCTTCATTCACGCCACCGTTACGTGGAGACATACTTGTGGCTGGAGACATACTGTGGCCGTGTCTTCTATGCCAGTATGTGGCATATCATCTCCCAAAGGTTCCAAAGGCCATGGACACGCGGAAAGTGTACCAACGACGGTCGGGTTTTCTGAAAATCTAGCATATATTACAAGGCCGCGGTACCTTGCTACTACTCCTTCGAAATTTGCGCTAGCTTATCACATTATGTAAATAGGATGAGCTGAACATGGGATAGCGCTACTTAAATACAAATAAGGAGAGTTAATTTCCTCTCAAGGTTAACGAAGACCTCTAAAATCCTAGATTGATCGTAAATACACGTTGCAAATGCTAATCACGTCACGACGCTTTTTTTCTCAATCTTTTTTTTTAATTTTAGCATTAAACTTTGTAAATTCTCTCGCGCGTGCGTGTCATCCGTTACAAGCAATCAGGTTTCTACCAGTTTTTAATATCGCGGATTATCAATTATATGCGCCCATAACTGGACACTGAGAAAAAAACACTGCTAGCAGACGACACGGTGTCGCTGGTTTGTGCGTGGAACGTGGCGCCACCTCGTTTCACTCGCATCAAACATTTCGGTCGGCGCTCGCCACCGCCCTCACAGCTGCGTCGTGGTATTTTTAGGTGCGTTATTCCACGGGCGGTGTGGTCTGAGCCGCTCCCCTTGCCAACGTGCCTGCTTGTTTTGTTTCTTCTCTGTTGCTGTTTGTTCTCTTTGTGTTCTCTTTTCCTCTTGCGAGCTTTCTTTTTATTTTTTTCTTTTTCTTCCGATCCCGACGGGCTCCAAAAATAGCCGGTTGCTCCTTCGGCTCTCCGTCGGCTACGCATCGCTCTTCTCCATTGGGAAATTTTTGCCGGTCTTCCTGACTCCGCCAGGTAAGTAGAAAACAACTCGTATGTTCCGTCCATTCATACGATCGCTTCGCCTTTCTCTCTCTCTCTCTCTCTAGCGACGTGGCGTTTCTTTTCGAGAGAATTATAGGAATGATGCGATATCGCGTCTGGCGTGTCTCTCGAAGTTGTGTCTACTGTCACGGATTTGTTTTCGAACTCTGCACGCGGTTGGCAACAGGTGCTTAGCGAGCGAGCGTCTCGTCCCCGGTTTTCGCGCCCGACGTCGCGTGGTGCTCGCGCGAAAAAAAAAAAATCGTACGTCTTCATTGACACTGGTGTGATTCCAGTTGTGGCATTCGTTTTAACGATACAGACCCGTATGACGACGGTCATGAGGTATATACTAAATACGTGACGCGAGGCATGTCAAATCGACTCGTGTGGAGCGTGAACGATCGCGAACGAAATCTGAAACAGTGATATGATCGGCTGGTCTCGCACGAGATGCACATTCCACTATGCCAACAATTCTCCTTTTTATTTTTATGCTTAGCGGTTATTTTGCACAAGGGGTCTCCAAATCCCGGCTTGCGGAGATGTTCTGTCTGGTGGCCCTCGGATATACGCGGTCTTTCTATTGACGCCTGGCCCGCAACCCTCTACTACAAATGTAATAACAAACGCGCATAGAAAAAAAAAAAAAAAGAAAAAAACATTGCGATAGTTGCATTGAAAGCACGAACGAAGATATCAGAGAGAATGAGAGAAAACTGCATCAAAACGCGGGATCTCTCGCCATAATATTGTAATATTGTACATCCCCAGCATTACTCTTCGTTGTTCTCTGCTTCATGTCTGTGTAACTATCATTACAGTTCACTTGGCGTTCTCACGAATATCGGGCTTAATGTCCCGCGTATAACTCTCGTATATCGCCATCAGCGGATCTACCATTCTCACTAGTGTGCCCCGTGTGAATATATACTGAAGTTCTTATGCGCCTTCATTTATGCCTGGTGCGTTCTCTGGTTTACAGTTCTTTTGTAATATTATAATTAGCAACATTTGAAAAGCAAAGTATATGCGTTCATCCACCTTACATTTCTTTTGGGATGTTTGCTCTAGTTTAAATTTCTGCATTTAAATGCTCCTTTAACGTACTTATTTAGTTTCTTTCTTTTTTCGTTTTTACTGTCATATATTTTTCGGTCTTCGAGACTGCCACAATCCAGCCCCGTTGGTCAAAAAGTTTGGAGACACCTGTCCTACGCTGTGATCAGCGACGGGATCAGAACGACAGGCCGCCTCTTTCGGAAGGCCGGTCTCCGGCGCGCGCTCGTTCGTAGCCTCGTCTCTACTCACAAAGCCTGGCAGTTCGACGACGGATCCATAGAGTGGCTCGGTCGCAGATTTGGAGCGCGAGGATCTGGTAGCACAGATCATCGAAGAGCCATTTCTCGGGGAACCCATCTGGGAACCTGATGTCAGCGCACAGCTGTTGCAGCGGCGAGAACCCGAAACATACTTGTTCGCTCGGGAGAAGTGTGTTTCGGCGTCTCGCCGCAGCGGGGCGCCAGTCACGTGGCTCTCCTCTAGGGTCTGCCGCTCCACCTTTTCCATTTCGGCTGCCGCTTCTCGTGGCGATCTGCCAGGCTTTGTCAGTATATAGGAGGCTATGCATCCACTCACTGCCGCTCTTATTCTGGCAGGTACTATTGATACGCTCTTCACTAAAACAGTCACCAACCTTCGCATAAAAATGTCATTTTTTTTTAATTTGGGAAACGCGAATTTGAATTATTTGAATATCTCTATCACTTTATCTGTATTCGCACATCCGATACAGCGGCGAGAAATATCTATGTTATTACGATGTTCGCGCGCATTCTCGTTTCTTTTGACCTCGACTGTCCGTCTCTCGCGCGTGATCACTGAAACAGAGGAAGCCGGAGTGCTGTTCGTTACTTCCTTACAAAACATACTTGTTTAAAAAACTTATTCCAAATAAATCTACCACCCTTTTTAGCATTTGCAGTCTACTCGCACGTTGCATTAAAAAATTAGAAAGAGAATAAGAGAAGTTTCGGATATTGTCATAGGGTCTTTTCAATTCCTGACAGTTTTTTTTACATTATTTTAGTTTTATTTAGAAACATAATAAAAACGAAAACAGCGCGAAGACGAGGACAAAGTATAAGGTAACCGATATAGCACACAGCGCTGACTCTCAACTGAAGTTTATTCATGTTGGCAACTACAGTCGGTGACAGGTTAAGAGTAGAAGTGGAAGCTCCTCCCACCTCTTTCCATTTTAGCAGAGATAACGCTTAAGAGGAGGGCTCGCTTTGCTTTTGTTCTCTATTATGTACGTATAACAACTAGCCTTAACCTGCAAGGACGTTTTTTACTGGTTTCAATTTGCACCCAACCTGAGCGCACTGAACGTAGTAACTTAGTGAAACTTTTCTTCGAATTTCGCTTTATTTTAAAAGTTATAGGCAAATTAAAATTACAAAAACAAGCAAAAAATAACATCCTTCATGACGTCCTTGGTCGCTTGAGTGGCCGTGAACTAAAGGAGGGGTAGTGAGCTCAGCGAGCGCTCACGGCTGCCGCACTCCGTGTCGACGGCTCGAGAGGGCGCCACTAACGCATGTTCTGGATAGGCTGTATGAAGCGGGCAGCCAGCGCGGCTCGCATTGCATTTGCTGCGCGATTAAACGCTAATTCGGCATGACACTTCATTGGCCACAAACGACAGCAAACACGGGCTAAAGATCAGGTCAGAACGGGAGCCACTTCGCGCTGCCATACCGCCAAACGGCCAAACCGCAAGCCAAACCTGCTCGCGAAGGCTTTCGGAACGCTCGGAACCGGTCGGACCGCAGCGCCGCCGCGTACATCCGGGACCTTCCAACGCTCGCCGCTCGTCGGTGCCTAATCCCACTACACCTTTCTAGTATGCGCCGCCTTTTCCACCGTTTGGTGGCGGGTATGTCAAGGGGTCATTGCTTGTTTCCGTACTTTATAAATTGCATTTGTTTCTTTTCTGATCTAAAATACTGAACAAAAACTACTTTCATAAATAATTGAAACGGCTCGCTGCCACTTATATTTTGTATCTCGACTAAAAAGAAGCTTTTAGCGGCTCTGACCAGTAGTAAGGCCAGGACCTAAGACGTCACATATCGCGCGCTTTCGGCACCGCGGGTCACCCCCGTAGGTGGAGGAGGTTTCCGCGTCGTCCGGTTAAAATATGACGCACTGATATTTAGTCACTCTCTCCGTGCCCGCTGGCTTGCCCGAACCCCAAGAGATGTGGAAACCGCAAAAAAGGTAGACGCTTAAATATGATTGCAGGGCCCCTTTAACTTCAGCGTTAATCAGTTTGTTGCATTCACGTGGTGTAAGGGCGCGTTCTAGAGTTGTCTATCCGCCATCTATCCCAAGAGTCCTGCAGTTTCCCCAGGAGCACTTACGTGATGTTCGAACACAAAGTCTGCCCTGATTACGTTTGTTTTTTTTTAAATTATGTTTTGTATTATTGAGTTCGCTAATATTTTCCAGCATACTATCACTTCCCGTTTCCGTAGGGAAAAAAAGCTGTATTTTCTCCCGTGGTCGCGGAAAAAATTAATTCTCGGCAGCGTCGAAAATTCTGAGAACTTACCTCAAATTAAAATAAGTGTTCCGTCTTCATTTTTTCTTCATACACAAGTTCTTGTTTTATTTGTGGGAATTTCTCCAGCGCATAGTAACACTCTCAAACTACTTCTACGTCCATGAGATGATATCACAGGGGTTAACCTTTTTGTTTGTGTATTCGTTCTATTACAATTTCCCAATACTCTCCGCATCCCTTCCGATTCGTCCGTTTGTTAGAAACGAATGAGCCAATGCAAAGCCAGATAAATGCCTTTGCAGTTTTTCACTTAAAGGGCCTCTGACACGCCAAAAACACTTTTTTTTCATGCTAGGCGTTGAAATGGCATATCAGGACTTCACAAAAAAAATATTTCACCATAGAGTTGCGTAGTTTTTTTATAAAAAATAGAAATACGAGGCGCAATTCAAAGTTCCCGCCGTGCACTGTGACGTAACAGTGTACCGCAAGGTGTCGGGGCGGTCAGAAGGGAGGCACCGCCGGAAGTCACGTGAGTTGTATCGCTCCTCGTGCTTACCGCGAGCGCGTGTAATATTTTTTTAAAATATTTTTGTTATTCTCCGCACCTCCACGAGCGATCCAAGCAGACAAGGTTTCTTTTATTTGCTTTTCATCGCTTAATGTTGCTGTAAAGGTAGAAGAAGCGGAGTCAGTGAATTGACGTGATTAACTACAATGCCTAGAAGGTGTGTGTGAGGGACTGTCCCGGTATTTCAGCAACTGAAGAAGAGATCACACTGCATGCATTTCCGAGAGACATACATCGGCCGCATGTGCACCTAGTAAACAAGTTCTACTCATGTTCTAGACAAAATACGTACTTTGTGCTCGACGTTTACTTGTACTTGGTAGTGGTACACAAAACCAGTTCGTATTCTTTAAACGGCAGGCATCTTTAGCCTGGAGAGTATCCGATGATTCAACGACCTCGGAGTCTGAACCTACAGCAATGCGATCGGGCGTGTCGTATGCTAGCAATCCTAATTTCTGCGAGCGTTCTAAATTTTTTTTTTCAAAACTTGATAGCTTGTTTTGCGCCCAGTATAGCCCTGTATTATCGGACTGACGGCATGCACTCGTACACTGGCTTGTACTCGCAACGCTTTCATCATTGACCTCCATCACGTCGATCCACTGACTCTTCGTCCTCAAATTTTACAGCACACAAGCGAACCAACGGTGCAGCGATAAAGAGCTAGTGGAACTGAAACTTCGTTTTCTACAATCGCTCGTACATAAAGCAGAATAATAAAAACAAACAAAAAAATCTTAGGCACGGTCGCGGAGAGCACGAGGAGTGAAACTCACGTGACTTCCGGTGAACCCACTTTTAGTGACGTAGGTCGATGCCTCCCTTCTGACCGCCCCGACACCTTGCGGTACACTGTTACGTCACAGTGCACGGCGGGAACTTTGAATTGCGCCTCGTATTTCTATTTTTTATAAAAAACTACGCAACTCTATGGTGAAATATTTTTTTTGTGATGTCCTGATATGCCATTTCAACGCCTAGCATGAAAAAAAAATTTTTTTTGGCGTGTCAGAGGCTTTTTAATGTCTTGTCTGCACGTTGGCATGCATTTACAAACTCCGTCTTTTTAGGGGCGAAGCTCCTTAGGGTCTAGCCTTGTCCGTCCGTCCGTCCGTCCGGCGTCCGTGCTCACATAAAAAGAAAAAAAAAATGTTTGCGCAGTCGACAGGATTCGAACCTGTGTGGGGAGACCCCAATGGATTTCTAGTCCATCGCCTTAACCACTCGGCCACGACTGCGGGACGAGTAGGGGGCTCTGAGATGTGGTAGTAACTCAAGAGCTGGGGTTTCTGTCATGGATGAAACGTTGCATGTAGCCGCCCAACGTCTATACAGGAGAGGGCGCTGCGGTCAAATGCTCAAATGCGTATATAACCACGTTCCATACCACACAGTCTCTTTCTGACATGGACCGTTGACTTAAGCGGTGGAGATGCGTTCCCACGACTTCCTAGCGGATCCAAGCTGATCCGCTAGAAGAACCAGCGGCTCTGAATTTCATTTACCATAAAGCAGTAATAATGAAGTCGAAACGCAACCCGGAACTCAGCACTACCTATGAGCAATAAAAAAAAATCAGCACCATCAGCACTACCTATGAACAATAAAATCAGTATCATCAGAACCACCAGAGCTTCGCCCCAATCAACATCATTCACCACGTAAAGATGCGGTCATTTCTTTGTCTTTTTTTTTTTTTAAGCGCATGACATAAAGTTTTGAACGTAGGAAAAAGACTGTGTGAGCAGTGACAACCAGCAACCCCTGCTCACATAAACACGGCAAATAATAGTTTTTTTTTATTTGCTGGTCAGTTGTTAATTAGACAAAAAATGCCTTTTTGTAAACATGGAGTACTTCAAAAGGTTGCCCTTTATAATCAAAAGCTTTATTGTTGCCGCATCCGCGAACAGCAACAACTAACCGAATGTTTTGTCGTCGTAATGAGAGTATAGGCTCTCACTTTACAAAAGTCCAGGGCCACGTGGCCGCTTTGGAGCTTTTGAGCCATTGATTTTCGTTTACCCCGAAATTTCAACGTGCGAATTATTCGGGCCCTCCTCTTGTCTGCTTCTCCCGAGTCGTAATCGTCGCCAGGATTTCGCGGAAACGAGAAACGCTTCTTTCTTTTGAGGGAGCTTCCGCGAAATCTGCTCCTGCACCCCACGCGACAATCGTTAACTGCCGCTGTCTTTTTCATTGATATTTTATCGTTCTTTTTCTTTTATTTTATTTGTGCATATTACGGTCGCGTTTGCAAGGCTCGAAACGGAAGCCCGTGAGCAGAGGCTAATCTCAAAGAAGACCTTATCGCGTATTGTCCCGACTCGAGCAGGGTCCAACGCAATATCAAGATGTTCGGATAAGTCCACGCCACAGTGCGAAGAACGGGACTCTGTTCATTGCGGTGCTTCGCTGCAAACAACGTCAAAATGCATTGTTTCTTTTTCCTTTTTTTTATGCGTTGATTTTTGAACGTTTGTTTTTACCAAAAACCTGCCGGTGTCGGTCTGTTCGTCCATTCGTCAGCGTCATGCATGACGTCGCGAGGAGAGTGCGGTGGTGAGGAGGTATCGTGTTTGCGTTTACGGATTCAATAGGTCTCTTCGATTCGGCCAGAAAGTTCTGAACTATGCATCGTTTCAGCTTCGGTCCGAGCGCGGCCGATGTTATGAGCCGAAGGGCCAATCAAACAGCGAGAAAGGCACAACTTCATGGCGTGCTCTCTGCACCTAAGAGGAACAAGAATGTTCGCCAACTCATTGTGCGTACTAAAAAAAAAAAAAAAAAAAAAAAAAACTACGCCTCGCGAGAGATTAATGGAGCCTCGTTCCTTGATGACGCGCGCCATGCCAGTGGGAGCCTATCCTTTAGATCGCGTCTTCGCTTCGCTCCATTGGGAGAGGGGAGTTTAGGTGCCGTCTGGCGCGGCTTCAAAGCTGATGACGTCGGTTCACTCCATGGGACAGGTAATGCTTTCGGATTCAAATGAACATAACGCCACGTGACGACGGAATTTTATAGACGGCAGGCGGCTCGCAAGCGAAGGAAAGCCGGACATTAGGTGCGCAATCGGGCAAAGTAGAAAACCGTTGGAAATGCGTCCGTCGGCGACCAGAATCTCTAGCGTTTTAGTGTGTGCGAATGTTACCATCAATGCTTTGTTGTGTGCCGCGGTGTCGGAAAAATTATGCCGGAGAACCGAAGGGTCACATATTCTGCTTCCCAACCGACGAGCAACTGACGACCAATTCGATGAATTAAGGCGATTCCGGAGAAAGTAGTTTGAGTTGCGAGCTCTTCGAAGGTATATTGGTTTGGCAGATTTTTGTTTTATCCTTATTCTACTTCCGAATTTTCAATGTGCCCAGAAGACCGATAGCATAATAAATAACTCCGTTATTATTTCTTTGTATTTTCAAGGAGGTATATAGTATTTATTTTTAGAGCGAATTACCACTTCCCAGGTGTTTTGAAATATTTTGTTGGTTTTAGCATGCGAGTCACCTGCGCAGAGTATTTTGCTTTGTGTTCTAGCTTTTGCATTTGACATCACCGAGTATGATTAAGCAGCGCTGTCATCCCAAGGCTACTATTCTGACCTTTGTTGCTGGATACTTCGCCTCTGTGAACGTGACAGCGTATTGAATTTCCGAATCCCACAGATAAGATTTCGTTTTGGAGAGACACTCCGTCGCGATGCATGCCGTAAGTTCGTCGTCTGACAGATGCTTTAAATTGAGGGAGTGCACCTTTCGACACATCAGGTCGTCAGTGTGGTAATGCATCCTTAAGTTGTTGTGAACCAGCTTATGTCGTCCCAGCACATCGCTCAGTTCTTGCGGGTACGTGATCAACGAAAAGTTGTCAGTGATGTGACACTATACTCTGTTTCATGCACGGCGTGCAACGCTGTCCAGCAAACCACTGGCGCGAGGCGCGTGGCTTCAGCTATGGTTTTTGTTTGCGCGAGAACGCGTGCAAAGGAACAGCGCGGATCCGGCCCCACGCTCGCGCCAGTATTGCTTTGACAGCGTTGCGCGCTAAGTTATCGAAACAG
>JAZHYW010044757.1:0-66259 GCA_037355805.1 Ixodes ricinus | reverse complement strand
CAGGGCCAGAGTCGTTCACACTGAGAGAGTTTGGCCTTCTTGAAGGAGTTCCGGCGATTTCTTCATGGTCCTCGATTTGCTTGAAAGTTTTGTAAATTCGCCAATAAACATCGCTAAAATAGTATCAAGAATATTAGGTGGAAATAATTGTTTTTACGAAGTTATTGAATTTACAATTTTGGCCCTCACCGTGTTTTTCAAACTGAAAGTCTCTACTGGCAACAAAAGAAAAAACGACGTCAGTAAAGGGCGAGAGTCCAGTAACGTTGGGCAGGGGTTTGTCTTTTCGACTGTAGATTTTGTTCCGCAACTGACTGAAACGCGGTTTCATGTTGTCAAACGAATGCCTTGGAAGCTCGCTCCAGGACCCGCGCTCCAGCACGGAACAGATTATTGGCATAATCTATTTTTTACACTGCTTGCACGACTGGCAAGCCTGCCCGCGACTGACGCCCGCGTCACGGCACTGGAAAGTGCGGGTATATTTGAATGTTGGTTTTCGCATCATTTTCGTTTGCCGATTTCAAAATAACTATTATGAATTTCGTGATACTAAATAGCATACCGGAAAGGGTAAGGGCCGAGGAGTCAGAAAACGTAGTTAGTTCAGGTAGCTCAACAATTCGCCGCAGTACCCCTTTAAGGAGCTTTTGAGAGCCTGGCAACCACAGCAGCGTAGTCTGACATCCAGGGCATGACTACTTCCGTCCGACATTTTTTGGCTCTGACTCATAGGATCTCTATGCGATTTCTTATGAATAAACAAGACGAAGTAGTAGCGCCATTTTGTTTTATCGCGAAATCCGCTGGTTCTAGCGGGGAACAAGCTCCGCCCAATAGTCAACCTTTCTCAGTATAAACGGCTCTACTACGGGCTGCGAAATAAATGCGCTCGATGTGGCGGCCCACGCGCCGCCGGCTCCGCATTATCGCGCGTTTCACCGAGAGGAATTTATAGCCGCTAAACTCGCGCGCTTGCTTACGTCAAGGATCGCAAGCCTGAAAGCGGCTCAATGGGGGTCTTAGCCTTTGCTGAGTCTACGTTGCACATCACATGCTTCAGCATAAACACTTTAAATTATTCTCTCACGAGATTTTTTTTTCTTTCCATTGATGCGTTTATTTTTTTTAATTCTTGCTCGCAATCGTGGAAACCCAAGTGTCTTGTGAGATGTTATATATAGAAAGATTCACTAAGACATCAAATATTTCAATTGGCAGTGTCATTACGAGCTTGGTGCTGTTTGCACAAGCGACAGGAAGCTCTAAGGGGGATTTACCTGCCCGTCACTCAGCGGAAAAATTTCGCAACACAAACCTACGTTTCAGTAGTGTACGTTGTTGGGCTAGTTGGTTCATTATAGTTAAACATTTAAAATAGAGCAAAAAAAGACAAGGACAAGAGGTAAACAGGACAAGCGCTAGCTTCCAACTAGTTTTCCACAGGATAAGCAAAGAATTTACACACACAACACGCGAAGCAGTAACGCATAAAAGCTATCAATTCAGTATCCGATTATGCAAAAGCTGAAATTCATTCCCATGGAGCACAATTGACGTGTCGCTCACATTTGCCGTCCCCTTCTTTTGTTACAAAGAATGCCTCCAAAAGTTCACGAGCGACGTCACGGATTCTCCCCAGAATCCTTACCTGCTGAAGTCGCGGAATACAGCCGCACGTGTTTCCATGTATAGGCAAATGCGTGCCAAGTTTATTTTTACTGATAGTGCGTGGCCCAGTGCTCCGTCATTGATGCGGCGCCCCGTCTTGCCGATGTAGACGTTACCACAGCTCAGTGGGATTTGTTGACCACACCCACTGTGCGAAAAAAGAAAAAAAGGCAACGCTATGGCGCATTTCAGAGCTCGGGACGAATTACATTTACTCGTTAATCTGTTCAGAAGGGCCATTTTCACATTCGGTACGTGCGTCAACCAAGGCGGGCGTTGATGATGATCCCGTGACAACCGTGAATGTACTCATCAAACTCAGCTCTTCCATTCTACGGCGTCGCGTAGCTCAGAAGCCAAAACATGCAAGTTCGGCTGATTTATCACTTCACATGGCTTGCACGTAACGTCGATGCACCATGCAAAGGTGCACTCTCTTTCCTCTTGCAAAAAAAGCGACAGTGCACAGTTTACGCAGCAAACACTACCAAGGCCACTACCACGACAGCTGGTGTGATGTCAGTGCAGTTCATGAAACCACTGCGCTCGTGCCTTCGGTTTCGCTTGCACCTGTGTTGAAATAGAGCTGTGTGTACATAGACGCTTCAGACACGAGCCAGATTACAGCCGCCATTGCTGACTTTCTCTTGTCTTACAAACATACCAAGCCACTGAAATCGGCGTTGACGAGAGTCTTCACAAAGGGCAATGCTGGGAAGAAGGACATAGTAGAATCTAAAATGTCAATAACCTGATCTGTTATGGTATTGATAAATGGAAGCAATATCTACGAGAGAAAACAAAAACGCAACGTATAAGTTATGGCGGCTACCATGCACAGTAGCCTAGAGATGCTAAATCCGTGTAATCAAAAAACACATACAAAAGGGGCCACTGAACAGCCTACATGTATTAGTCGGACACTACAAGCCGTCAGAGTCAATCCAGCAGTGACGGGATTTAACTTTCCGGGTTTGCCCTACGATTCCCGGAGCTCTAGGTCACGTGAAGCTGAATTGGCTGTTATAGTTATTCTGGAATAGCTCGTGGCGTCGGCCGCGTTCATATATTCCTGAAAGTGAAAGCCAGCCGCATTGCTGCGCTAGCAAGGCATTGCGCGTTGCCATGGCGTCGCTACGTCCTACATGCATCGTCTCAAAACTATTCTCTAATATATAGCCCGATATGCCAAAGCTTTTGGCATCCATGGACTCGGGCAGCTTGAGCGCGGCTCAAATCTGCACACGTGCACTCTTCGCTTTTCTGAAATGGCAAAGAAAGCAAGCTGGATTGGGGCCGGGGTAACTCTTTTCGGATACCTCATTGCCTGTTGCTCGCTGCGCCGGTTTTGAAAGAGAAAGGGAGGCGCGCGGCGTTGAGGCATTGCGTGTTGTCATCACTTCTCATCCAAGCCTGTGAACAACTTTGTTTTCGTCAACGGTTCGTCACCACACTCGAATAACGTCCACTCACTAATTGACCCCGTAAGTGTGACGTCACCGCTCCAAACAAACCGTTGCTAGCGGCGATGTAATGGACGAATACATGGGACTGGATTTTGTTTCGAAAGAGCGATCGGTCAAAAATCGGACTTGGAATTTAAACGTCTAAAATAATAAATAAAAAGAAGTCTAGATGTCACGCGTACAACGACAGAAGTTTGCCCGGCAGTTTCTGAAATATTTGCGACGGAAAGTTCGGGTTCCCGAGACGCATAGAAATGACGGACGCGCACGGAATGACTGACGTATGGCGTCTGCAAGTTTCAATCATTTGCACAATGACACGGTTATGATTTTGTACTTATTTCGAACATGGCTATTCCATGTTTTTGTCATTGCTTTATTGTACTGAGACGATAGAAAAAGTCCTCATGACTGGATAATGAGAGCGCACACTGCTTACAGAAAATGATTTACTTTTTCATCGGACAATTTTTACCTTACGTCGAGCCCCTATGCATTTGTCTATTACAACGGCCCTAGCACCGGTTTGTGTGGAGCATGGCGCCATGTTGTGACGTCATCACAGATCGGGTCAATTCGGTCCGAGCCCGACACTGAGTGTCATAAGACGCGTTCGCTGGACACGACGTCGAGCCAAATGTGGACACTATGATCGTGTCCAATTTGTGTCTGCGCTCTATCTCATTGTGATGACATCAAAATTCTAATGCACATTATTTAGGTAAGTTTATTCAGACACGTTGCCTGGACGTCGAGAACATCTTGCAGTTATCCGAAAAAAACGATCTCGCCCGCGTCCGGTGTAAAAGTATACGGAGCATGCCGTGCATCATTCGCTTGGCACAAATGTATAGAACAACTCTCCCTGGCGATGACGCTAATGCTACAGGTACCCGTGCAGTTGCGCAGCTTTGAGCGCTGCTCACAGCTGTACACGCGCGCTTTTAAGTTCAGAAATGCCCTTCACCTCAGTAGGCTCGCTCACGTTGCATCCGAGCGATAAACGTGAAATAAAAGTTAGGATTACAAAAGAACGAAAGGAAACCATTGCTAGCGTTTTGGTACAACGCTAAATGCGGTACACTGTTTTTTTACGCTTCTTTAGCGCTGATGAGCAGGTGCTGAAAGCTGCTTATCAACCGTTTCTGTTTTCAGGGGCATGTAAACTTCTGCGACATTATCTGCACAAAAATGACGTACTTGCAAACGCTGAAAACTTAAATGCAAATCAATGCACAACAACATCAGCAAACAGGGTGTTCACAAAATACATTTCAATGGTAGAACAGGGTTCCAACTTCGAAGCCACACGCTATAAATTTCAACACCCATGTTCGTGTTTAAGGAGTGTTTTCCATACTCACACCTTCCGAAACCATTTTAGCCTGATTTTTGAACAATCAAAGAAGTACGGAAAGGCCTACACCCTTCGTACATCCTTTTTCGCCCTGTGGGTACCAAAATCGTGTTAGGGTTGTTACGGTGGTACGCCCATGATACAGAAGCTGTCAAAGTCGGAAACCACCAAATTACAAACATATGCTCCAACAGCAGAATTCCGCTCGATATGGCGGATTTGGTAACGTTGAAGTAAGCAAGTAATCCAAGCCAACACCCAAGTTTTATTAAAGCCAGATGAATGAGTGTGTTGTGTACACCCGCCAGCGATACGAAGGTGAACGGAACGCCGGACCGTTGACATTAATATCATAGGTATTGATTGCGGTATTTTGTCCGTTGTGACTTCTACTTTGGCTTTAATCGGCCATTTTGCTAACAGTGTACACACTAAAAACGACAGGCGGGTAGACGAAAATATACATAAAATAAACTTAGCGGAGATTTTTTATACAAGGCACGTTATACGTATAAAAAGTTATGGGTAGCACGGCCACAGTTCCGTGGCTTTAGAATTTTTCTTTTCCTCTCTTCATTACTGATTGCCAAATATGATCTTTCTCAGCACTCTCACTCCTATGGGTTCGACAGTGCAGCACACTACTTGTAAGATAGCGTATTGTATTGTCATATAAATTATCTTATTCCAAAATTTTGCCGAGTAATTGGGATCCTAAACCGCAACCGTTCTTTGTTGCCCACGAATGTTAAATTGTTAGTTTACAACTCTCTATTTTACTCTCACTTAACATACTGCCATCTAGTATGGGGTTCATCGACACTAACCAATATGAAAAAAGTGTTTTTGTTACAAAAAAAGTATTAAGCAGCATATGTAATGTCCCTTATGATGCTCACACTTCTGAAATATTTAGAAATTTTAAGATACTTACTATTCACAACTTATACGATTATACAGGGTGTTTCACGAAACGTGGACAAATTCGATATTGCGAATACTACGCGTCACAAGAAAAAAAGGCTTCTTTCTTTTTGGTCCTGGGCCAGGGGCCTATTTAGGAAAATTATTAAAGTCCGAGATAATTAGATTGTTAATTCCTTTTGCGTAATTAACTTTTTGAATATTGTGTTTAAGGGCATGGTTTCAATTAGAAAATTGCTCAGCGTCATCGAAAACCACTAAATCAACAAACTGCGAAACGATAGAAGGCACGCGCAGCGTTTTACGGCTTTCTGAAAAACCGTACGAATTCGACGGGTTTTTAAGTTTGGGTTTGTTATCGGAGCGCATCTCAGCCCCGGCGGCACTGCGCCCGGTGGACAGATAGTGCAACCAGCCTCTGCTGCATTGCGCGATGACAGCGCAGCAGAGGTTGGCTGCACTATCTCTCCACGGGGCGCGGTGCCGCCGGGGCTGAGATGCGCTCCGATAACAAACCGAAACTAAAACCCGTCGAATTTGTAAAGTTTTTCAGAAAGCCGTAAAATACTTCGCGTGCCTTCTATCGTTCTGCAATTTGTTGATTTAATGTTTTTTTGATGACGCTGATCAATTTTCTAATTAAAACCATGCCCTTAAACCAATATTAAAAAGTTAATTACTCAAAATTAATTAACAATATAATTATCTCGGACTTTAATAATTTTTCTAAATAGACCCTGGCCAGGACCGAAACGACACAAGGCTTTTTTTGGTGCGACGTGTAGTTTTCGCCATATCGAATTTGTCCACCTTTCGTGACTATATGTGCTAGTTTCAGGAGGGAAAAATAAAGGGCTCATGTTTTTTATAAAACCTTGCAGGTTTACAGGAAAATTCACCAGCATACCCCACTCGCGGCGCGGAGAAGCGGAAGATGGTCACTCAGCGAACGAACTACGGTCTCCAAATGCTTAAATTTGCCCTACCACACTTGCTAAATAATTTTTATATTAATGATGTAGATTTTGACTCCAAAACTTCTAAAGAATTGCGTTTGTATTTTTGCTCCTGATTTGTACCTGATTTCTATTTGTTGTTTTATTTTGTCCATTATTAGACCAAAGTGCAGAGTTTTGTAAATTTTTGCTGCTTTTTGTGTTTGTCTATTTGCTTCAAGAAAAAAAAACAGCCAAGTGCGTAGTTAAGTATATTTTAATTGCTGCTTTTTGTGTTTATTTTTTATTTTTATTTCTGTTCCGTTGCTGCTGACCATTGTAAGGGCCCGAGGACCAGTCAAGCTGCATATTGCAGCTTTTTTCCAAAGGCCCCACCGTCATAATCGATGGAAATAAAGATTTATTATTATTATTATTATTATTATTATTATTATTATTATTATTATTATTATTATTATTATTATTATTATTATTATTATTATTATTATTATTATTATTAATACGTACTATTTTAAGTGCAAGTGGGAAGCGTTATACCGACAGAATTTCTGGCTACATTATCAATTTTAGAGAGCATTCTTTTCTCATTTTTTCCCCTACGATAATATATATTCATTAATGAATAATTAGACTAAACCTGCTGATACGAAAAACAGAGTTCCTCAATCATCTAAACACTGGATAACACGCATGTTTGTTAACATGATTCATTATAAAGATACAAAAAATTGCATCAGACTAATTTTCTTAATTTGTTCCTAATTTCTTACTATCATAGATTGTTTTGTTCTTCAAGACTTTTAATTTTGAAGAACAAATCCCAGTCTACATGGCAGAAACTGTGATAGATACGAATGCCACCCACGTTTTCACGGTACTAAGGTTGTGGGAGCTTTAGGCCAAAATTAGAGCGCAAAATACATGAAGCCGTCGTAATTAAATAACCCGGGCCGACTCTCTGTGTCAGCACTCTCTCTTTAGTCCTTTCCGATAAATAGCATGTCTTTATCAGCCAAGCCTCAGCCATTCACCAGTGTCGCCCGGCATCTTTGGGTTTTTAATCTAAGTCTACCCTCTTTGGGCGTGTGCAGTTTTACAAGAATACATTTCGGTTGAAAGATACGCCCTGTCCAGTGTGCCACTAACCTTCTTTTTCTTGTTTTTTGGCGTGTATCGATCCCCATTATACTTCAAAAACATTAGCAATTGGAAACCAGCTAGGATCACGCGGTGGATACGGGATCAAACATATGTGAAGGAAGGAATGAGCAACACGCTGTTGTCTCATACCAGAAGACTGAAGCCGCAAGACAACAACCCCAGGTAGCACACTTGCTTAGTTTAGCTGGCGCCAGGATTGGCCCTTAACTGTGATAGCTTGGCCACGACTGCCCAGCCATTTACGTCTGTATGCCAGCCTGGCGTTTCACAGTCTTTCCTTTGCTCCAGAATGCCACGGAACTGCCAGGGAACGTCTTTCATGGTAGACCAATCAATTTCCTTGGTCATTGATGGCCAGTGTAAACAGACCGATGCCAGTATTTGACGTAAACTGGCTGTCTATTGATTTTCCTTGGTCAGAGATGGCCAAGGTAGCAATGCCTCCGCCAAGCTTTGAGGTTCCGCGGTGGTTCGTAGGAATTCACTGGTCCACTCAATACGAGCAACAGCCAGTGCTCGGTCATGTTGCCAGATCGAATATAGGGTGAGCCAAAGAATGGCAGGAAATTGCCGCTATGCAATGTTCCTTGGCTCAAGCTCGTCTTTTATTGGACCCAGAATGCTCGCTGAAAGCCACTGTTACTCTATAGTTCGTCTAACTTATTTACTTTTTTTTATTCGTATAAGCGTTCTCTTAACATACTTTTGGTGCTTTGTGGCACGAGCCCTCGCACTAGAAAGCGACGTTTCAATGCAAGAAGTCTGTTTTAGCTAGAAACATAAAAAATAACACGTTTTTCAACACGACTTTGGTTTGGGCAAGTTGGTTGTTACTTGACATGATTAAAATAGCGCAAACTTGACAAGGACAACACAGAAGGCACACGTACAACAGGACTGGCGCTTACTTCCAACTAAGTTTATTTCATCATCCAACCAAGCAATATATACCATCGCCAGCGAACATAAAAACACAAAAAACACAAAAATAGTTACACATTAAGATAATATGCATACCACGCGCCTTCCTTCAGATGAAACCGTCAAGAAAAAGAATTATTTTACAATGAGACTTACCCACGGCATGCTGACGCACTTGTCTCCTGCTTTTTTGATAAAAAAACGCCTCGATAATTTCCCTCTCTGTCTTGTCCTTTGCTTTCTTTAGGAACTTCGTCAAATTCAAAAGCGGTTTACACCCACATCGTTTAACGTGCTCAGCAAGATGACCACCCAAATTGCTTTTTACCGACAGATTATGTTCACGCGCTCTCTCATTGAAACACCGACCCGTTTGTCCAATGTAAATGCGGCCACAGCTAAAAGGAATTTCATAAACAACCCCACTTGTGCAGTTAGTGAACATGACGGCATGTTTTTTTGCGCATCGATCACTTTTTTTCTAAGCATAGGACATATCTTGCCAAGTTTGCAGGGAGCCGAAAAAAGGAGATTAATACCATATTAAACATTTCGGAAAAAATATTTATTCACCACGAACGTGCGTTTAATCCTGCGGAGGATGGATCATGCACATCAGCGGTCTGAGCAACGTGAAGTACGCCATATGTGCCGCCATTTGATTGTTATGTGGATGGCAAATGAAGATCAAATCTATAGTAGTGTCGTTGCGCGACGTGGCTTCGTTAGTGTCTGTGCACAGTGTCAGTCCAGACCGCATATGTTCTAGGAGTTATGGTTGTGTCCGCCTCTAACGTAAACCTTGAGGTCCCCCATCACGATGAGCGGCATCGTATGGAATCCTACATCAGTTGGCATTACACACATGCCCTGGGTTGAATGTCAGCCCGTGTGCGTACACATGACTCCAAAGCCGGCAGCAGGACTGAAAGGAGCTTCTGGGGGCGTCCAAAGCGCGCACTCGCAACCCGCCTGCCATGTGTCGGCGCTTGCAGGAGGTGTTTTCTAGCCAGTTTCCACGGTCAGTGTGGCTGTGGCGCAATCCTGTGGCGACGTTGCGAACTTTGGTCATTCCAAACCACTTTAAGGTCAGCGCATGTACCAGGGAACTAATGCTAACGCATTAAAAACGCAGTTAATTCACTAAACTGACTTAGTGTCTGTGCACAGTGTCAGTCCAGACCGCATATGCTCTAGGAGTTATGGTTGTGTCCATCTCTAACGTAAACCTTAAGGTCCCCCATCACGATGAGCGGCATCGTATGGAATCCTACATCAGTTGGCATTACACACATGCCCTGGGTTGAATGTCAGCCCGAGTGCGTACACAGGACTCCAAAGCCGGCAGCGGCAGATGATCCCGTGGAAACACGGGATCGTCTCACTTCTCTCAAGGAACTGACTGTGTAGGAGAGGAGATGCGTCATCGTCGACCCAAATGTGACCGAGGCATCGCTTCGGGTACACTGGCTACCAACCTACGTGAACGACGAAGAGGTGAGCGCCGCTTTCCGATCCTTCGGCAGGATGAAAGACATTCGACGAGAGATGTGGCGGGCGCCGGGTGGCGAGTACGAGATTGAAACTTCTACCAGGATTGTTACTCTCTCGCTTCGCGACGGGCTGACTAGGGATGAGCTGCCGCACCAGGCGACAGTTTCCGGATTCCCCGGTCCTTGTGTCAGTGGCTGGCCGGCCACCTCTTTGCCTGCGCTGCAGGCACGTGGGCCACATGGGACGACAATGCAGGGCTCCTTGGTGTAGGCTGTGCCGGGAAGTCGGACACACGGAGGACGACTGTGCTGCAACCTACGCATCCAGGGCAAGAAAGCAGGTGACCACCCCGGCAAACATCCAACTAATGGACCACGATGAGACGGAAGAGACCAACGAGCAAAACCCGACGGCGGTGACGGCGGCGATAGCGGCTGAGCCGACAGTGGCCGCAGAGGCGATGGTGGGCCCCGGGGCCGTGGCCGAGAAGTCGGAGCCACACGTTCGTGACAAATCGGAGGCTGGTGAAAAAGGGAAACCCGACACACCGAAAGCCAATGCTTCGGAGGACACGGCCACTCCGACGCAGTCAGCAGCGGAGGAGACCGCTTCGCCAGCGGGGGCAGCCGCTCTGATGGTTAGCTCCAAGCTTGGTCCTACACCAAAAACCTGTTCCAAGGAAACGAGCGGGCCGATCAGTAAAAGCTCCAGGCAACAAGGGACCAAGGACGAATAGGCCGTCGAGCATCGGCTCCCTCTCGTACTCGTTTTCTCCGTACTGACGTGCCGTCGATGGGGATTAGGGAAGACCGGTCCCGGTTCGCTTAGTGAGCGTCATGTCTCCGTCTCCGTCCAGCAATTTGTTTTTACTTTAATCTTTATTTGCTTGCTGCTTTTCTTTTTTGCTTTATTTCTTAGTCCGCGATATTCTTGTTTGTCAGAGCCTACCTTTTCACATGTCTGCCATTCACCAATCGATGTATTTTAAACCCGAATCCAGAAAATGTCCTTTTGCCATTATAACATGAACAAAAAAGAGTATCCACTCCCCAACTAGTAGGGCAAATATTCAGCGCCCGCTCTACCACTCCCCTTTCTCTGTTTCATTTAAACATTCAATCAGCACGGAACAAGTTTGATGAGTTGAATATTTTTTTAGACGATTTTGGTTTTTCTTTTGATTTCCTTATGTTAACCGAGACGTGGTGCCGTCCTGATGAGACGATGGACCCTTTGGATGGATACACCGTTTATGACTTAAATCGCTGTTTAAAGCTCGGGGGTGGTGTTGGTATTTACGCAAAAACTGCTTTCGAATGTACGGTCATAGATCAGTTGACTACTGTTACAAATGATATTGAAATTCAGACTTTAGAAAGTTCAAAATCTATATTATCTGTTTTGTATCGTCCACCGAATGGCAATATGGACTTCTTTTTAGAATTCATCGAAAAACTCTTTATGTTCATTGGTGGAAACAATAGCGCCTTCTACTTGGGCGGAGATTTTAATTTAGATATGATGACGTCATCTCCGCGACAATTGCAGTTCTTGTCACTGTGTAATTCCTACGGTTTCTTTTGTCCAATATCCCAACCAACTCGGGCAAATCCTACGAATGCAACGCTTCTAGACTTGTTCAAAACAAATATTGATGATTCACGCCTAACTGCTGGTGTTATTGGGGCCACAATCAGTGACCACCTGCCAATTTATTTGTTTGCCGATCTAAAAAATATGTCAAAAACGTCCTCGAATATAATTTACACTTTTCACCGAGATATAAGCTTAAGAAGAATCAACTATTTTGAAGAGGAAATACAACTTACAAACTGGAGCGCGGTTCTTTCCTGTGACTCAGCTGACCAGGCATATGATCTCTTTCTTGAAACGTTTACAAATATCTATAACCGCTGCTTTCCTTACAAGAAGTGTCGAATGCATAAGAAATCACGCAAGCCGTGGGTTACTTCGGAGGTAATTGGAATGATGAATCGAAAGAATGCGCTCTATAATAAATTTCTGCACACTAGAGATTTGGGCGTCCTCCGCGAATTTAAAATTCAAAGGAACATGGTGACTAGCGCTCTTCGTAAATCAAAGCGTGCATACCATTACGATATGTTTCAGGGTTAACCTAGAACGGATGTCATGTGGAAAAAAGTGAACATGTTGGTAAAACCTCACTCTCGTAGTGACTCAATTAAAACGATTACTGTAAACGGGGAGTGCATAACTGGCGCCGCGTTGGCTGACAGATTCAATAATCATTTCGTGGACTTAGTTGATAGCGTTCACCCTGTCAATGCTTGTGACCTAGTCTATAAAATTTCGGAGAGTGTTTTTCTTCTGCCAACTGACGACAATGAATTGATATCAGCATTTAACAATTTTAAAAACAGTAAAAGTAACGACGTGCATGGCATTCAGGTCGGGCCTGTAAAGCGTGTAATTCATTCTATCGTCCTTTGTTTGACCCACATTTATAACCTCGCCCTTCAGGATGGGGTATTTCCTAAAAGAATGCAAGTGGCCAAGGTGTCCGTCCTCCACAAGGCAGGGGATAAGAACAACGTGGGTAATTACAGGCCTGTGTCTGTACTGCCGGTATTCTCTAAAGGACTAGAAAAAATTATGCACATGAGACTATATGCTTTCTGTGAAAAACACTCAATTATTACCCCTTGTCAGTTCGGTTTCCGAAGGGGTACTCGACAGAGTTGGCGCTACTAAAACAGAAAGAAATGATACTTACAAACATCGAAAACAAACTGCTAACATCAGGCATATTTATCGATTTTTCTAAGGCATTCGATCGCCTAACCATAAAACTTTACTGCAGAAACTGGACCTTTGTGGCATCAGGGGTGTTGCCTTGAACCTAATCGAAAGTTATTTGCAAGACCGTTTTCAGTATGTTGAATTTGACGGGGAGCGTTCAAACATGCGCCGAATAAAGGCAGGTGTACCGCAAGGGAGTATTCTCGGGCCCCTTCTCTTCAATCTTTTTATAAATGACATAGTGAACTTAGATAATAGCGTCGACTACATAATATACGCTGATGATACAAGTTTGTTTTTCTCTGGAACTAGCACTGACGTCATAATAGGAAGAGCTAATCAATTCTTGCAGGGTCTAACCGTTTGGACCACCGAAAATTCATTAACAATAAATGTTGCAAAAACTAAGGCAATTATTTTCCGCGCAAAAAATACAAGCTGTACCAGCAGCCTGCCGGGATGGCTCTCTTTTGCCTCACGAGATGTGGAAATTGTAAAAATACTAAGGTGCTTGGCGTAACTTTTAATGAACATATGCTGTGGGATGAGACAGTGCAGGAGACAACCATAAAACTCTCAAAGGTTGTAGGCGTTTTATATAAACACCGTAATATCTTGCCATCCTCGATAATGCTGCTTATATATCACGTCCTGTTCTGCTCATATTTCGATTATTGTTTCCTGGTTTGGGGTACCACTACGAAAACGAACGTTCAGAGACTTTTTATATTGCAAAAGAGGGCAATACGAATAATATGTAATGTAGCGTATGATCACTCCACAAAAACTTTGTTTAAAAAGCTTGACACGTTAAAAATCACGAATTACTATAGTTACAAGCTTTTGATGTCGTATAAAAGATCATTAAACAACCCTGTTTGTGTGTTTAATTCAGTCTCAGGTTTGGAGTCGCCGGACTCAACTTACAGCACTCGTCATTCTCGAGACTGGGCCGTACCGCGCTCCAGAACCACTTATGGTGACCAGAGACTGGCTTTTACTCTCCCAAGAATTTTAAACAACCTTGAAGCAAAGGGAATTTCCGTGGCAAACGCAAAAAGAAAGGAAATTCGTGACCTATTTGAGTGATCTATTGAATAGGTGTTGTCAAGTTTTGAAGGTGCAGAGGCAGTTGCGTATATATTTTTGAAAGTCAATGTGCATTGTAGTGCGCTCATTACTAAACTCTAGGAGCAAGCGTGTGCTACTCTGTATTATGTTTACCTTGTTTAACCCTTCGAACTGTATATAATTGACACCACTGTCCTGTGTAAGCACTAGATTACCTGTCTTTATATATGTTACATTGTTCTTTCACTGATATGTTGTGTTTCTTCTGCGGATGTAAAGGGAGGCGGGGGCTTCGTCAAGTAGCGACATGCTGCTTTTTTCCCTGCCTTCCCCTCTCAGATGGAGAGGAAATAAAATTGATTGAATTGATTGATTAGATCAGCGAGGAGGTCTTTCAGTTGTCCGGGCTCCTGCCAGGCTCGCGCAACGCATCGTAGTGTAAAGCAAGGAGTCGCAGCGCACTCAGTAAGGCTCAGACGCAAATGTCTGAACCAGGCTCAAATTTTAACTCTGATGATTCCCGCGGTAAACTTCTTTTGTCTGCTGAGATGGTCCTGGTTCAAGAATTGTGTTGAAAAAGTATCACAACTTTGAGGAGACAGCTAAGTTTTCATATGCACGTTTTTCTTTGGTTCGGGTTTAAGATTTCCGGGTAACAATGAGGGCTGTGCACCAATTAGGCAGTTTGACCTATTAATAATATTTACTGGTTTAATAATGGCTAAATAAAATTAATGTCGAGGCTGACAGAATTTTTAATGAATCGCGAAACTATAACTATGTGACATATTCGTTAGGAGAACACAAGGATTCGTTTTTTTTTCTCGATTGCAGATCGTTTTGATCAGGCCATTTTCTTACTGTTACGCCTCTGGCATTCAACTATTTAAGGCTGATTTCAAAAGTAGAGGAGAGCACAAAAATAATGCATACACATCTTTTTTGTAACTTCAAGTTACCAGTTGCTAAGCTATTTTTAAATAATTGAAAGTGTGAGATACACACTTTGAGATACCTACTGCTATATGCCTGGACACATTTATTTGATTGAAAGGTAGCACAGTGTTCATAAATAGCGACACTTTACATGTCCTTCTCTTTTGCTTAGCACTTTGGATGCTAACTGCTACAGAACTTTTCATTGGCTCGATTGATATTTAACTATGACGAAAAGAAGTCCGCGGTTGTCTAAATCAATGCACAAGAAAAAGCAGAAGGCTGGTCAGTTATTTCATTTCTTTATGTGTGTAAAAGCGACGAAAGGGATACCTGTGACAAGAAAAGAGATTAAGTACAAAACGAGCGTGTTGGTAACGGTACATAAACATGAGGAAGATACACAAAAAGAGGGACGGACAACGAAGACGTCCCCTTTTTGTGAAGAAAGAGACTTTTGACCAATCAGTCAGTTGAGAAATCATTATGAATATTTTCTTACAATTTGTACCTTGTTTCATTGGAAGGTTATTTGAATAGCTGCACAGCCCTAGTAACGATACAAGGATTGTTTAGTCGGTCGTAGTTTGCAAATCGGGACACCGAGATCGAGTATAGTGTGCATTTGAAAAATAGTGTTACGGGGAAGTTTTCGGGATATCTAAGTATTCAGTAACTCGAATGACTCATGAATCGAAATAGGACCAAATGGGCCGCGTTCGTTCTTGGTTTTTAGGAATTTCCGTGTTCGCAGTCGATCGCATAATTTGCGATGTAAGAGATATCATGTTTTCCTGCCGCTGCATTGATGTAAGCATCTCTGTAGGTTCTCGGCCCCGATTTCTTGCAGGCCACATATGTGTTCATTGCAAAAAAAAAAAAAGATGGCATCGCGCTGATTAGGACCGCTTTTGTGCGGCACGTTTTTTCCCGCACATTCGAAGGGAAAAAACTTTCAGCCTTTCCACTCCGGTGAAGAAGAAAGAGCAGCGGAGCTGTAGCTTTGTTCTCGGCGGTGGCTTGCCAGGCGAGCAATCTGCACTTCTTTCGCAAAGGAATCTGAAGCGCCCGACGCAGCCGAACTTTAGGCAAAAGCGGCCTCGCAACGGTTACGAAACCATTCGCGCTGCTGCGCACATCGCCGCTCGTTCCGTTCCCGCTCTTCTCGCTCGAAGAAATGCCGCGCTCTACGGCGGCAAGCGGACAACCGGCAAACACAACACTCTGGACAGTTACCGCCATCTAGGAGCGACGGCGGCAACCAGAGTTTTGTGTCGACATTTCTTCGCGTGGAGACGATCATGGGAAAGCTATCCCTTAACACCTCCGCTGTAAAATACGCCCAGAAGCTTCTTGGAGCGCACATACTTCCCCGCAATGCTTTAGGAACACCAACCATTGGTCTTTAGGAGCCTGTACCTGCTAAATTGTTTTCAAACAGGCTAAAACTCCTCCCCATCGTACACTCTTCTGAGACCCTCTTCGGCTGGTCACGTGACATCGGAAACCTCTCTTGTGCCGGCTTATCGAGGAGCGTTCCTTTTTGGCGGGAGAATAGAAAACCTTCCCAACGTCTGCGGAGTCGAGAGAGGAGAAGGGGTGAGGGGAATCTCGGGGGCAAGGGGCGGTTTACCTTTAGTCGCCCCTCCCCTAAAAGCGAGTATTGGCACTCCATACCCCGATTAACTTGCGATCGCCGCCATTTTGTGCGATTATAGAGCAGAGCCGGTGCAATAGACCCTTTTTCAAAAGTCCGCCCTATCGCTAGTCTGCCATTGTTTGGACACGCGCATTGAAGATGTATTCGGCAGGAGTGTGAGGTCAGAGTTCGGCCAAGACTCGGATCGAATCACGCACTTCGTGCCCAAGAAATGGAGACCGCCAATGTTGCTTGTTCGATTTTTGAGAAGATTCTAGTGGCGATCGTTACGGTTCCAAAAGGCCACTTCCTGATCTTTAGATACGGCGTCAGAAAACACAGGCCAGGCCGTTTTGTGCTCTGTCGTAAACGGTTCTTGAAAACGAAAAAAAAAACAAAAACGTTTCGTGTGATTTTTGATAAAGCTTGAGATAACTGCTAACCATGATTTTAAAGCCCCAAGATGGCTGAGGGTGGTTACTTGAAAGCATAACTTACTAATGGCGAATTCCACCGGTCGTTTTGGAGAGCGCCGGGAATCAGTAGACCGGATCCGAGATGGAGCACGCGATCCTAATGGAGTCGCTCCGCTTCCGGATCCCCGGTGGAACATGACCACTTTTCCATGATCGGCGGATGCTCCGTTCATGGTTGAAAAACCCGAGACTGCGGGTAAATGACACAACACTAAAAAGTCTTTTAGAGACTTTTTAGTGTTGTGTCGTTTACATGCAGTCTCGGGTTTTTTCAATCATGTGCAATGTACACCAGCTCGTTTGCGCCTTACATTTTGCTTCGTTCACCTTCCCAGGAATCCCCTTCCGGCGGTCCCGGCGAATCCGCCGAAATCGGCAGAGAGACTTTTCTCGGATCCGGGTCGAGGTCTGGAGTGGGAGAGGATCCAAAACGACGAGCGAAACACGATGATAATGCAATTAATGCAAAGGTGCAAACGAGGTGGAAAAGGATGTCGATAATAATGCCCGGAGAAGGGGAAAGAGATAGACGAAGGACAAGCACAAATCTCAAAAGGGATTTGTGTTTGTTCTCCGTCCCCCTTGGTCCCCTTCTCCAGAGCGGAACACACACGTCTCGATCCCGATCGCCCAGTGAAATAGGCGCGCTCAAGAAAAGCCAATCCCGGCGTGCTCCAAAGCGACAAGTGGAATTCACCATAAGTCATTCTGGTGACTCCGGTGGACAAGAAGGGCGAGCGGTACTCCGCCCACACAGGGTTGCGGCCTCGGTCGAGAGTTTGAGTAGACTGTTCCGGTAACTTCGATAACGATACGCGATAACAATGCCATGCACGAGCAAAGGCGTAAGCGAAGTATAGAGTATTGTTATCGGAGCAATCGGAACGATCTACTAAAACTCTCAAGAGCAAAAAGGCGACCGCAGTTATCTGCCACCGAGATCGCGTTGCCTTTGAGTCACGCGACACCAGTCGCGCCGTTCTCATTGGCTGAACTGATTGGAAAAGAGCGACGATTGACACTTTGAGTGCATCGCTGGACAGTATACTCTCGAGGCGTATACCTCGGAGCAGCGACTGTATACCAAACTATTAAGTCAGAATATATCCGGTTTCCCATGAGGTCCGTGCGCAGCAAACGCTACCATCAAATAAATCCAATGAATCAGTGCCGAAAGTGCACCGTCACTGTACTCGGTACTCGCCGTCTTTGTGCGTTTTCTGTTACCGGTTAAACCAATTAAGAAAACAAAAAACGATCAGCGCAAGGTCACGGCGCGTCTACTGTACGTGATTGGTTAAGCCGATGAAAGAAAGCGAAAAAAGACGTCTACGGTGCCGTGACAAACACTTTTGGCCCTGCTTGAATGGTCCCATCGGAACATAAGATGTCTGCTCCAGGGTCGGACTTAGTTCGAAACGGAATATAAGAGCTTAAGAAACCCATGGCGTGGCTTCTTATACGCACTTCTTGCTCACTCCTTTCTTTTCCGGCGTCGTCCAATCCCGCTATATGATTGGCTGCCCAATGAGATGCCCGGGCATTGTCATGCAGTGCGTTTCTCAAGCTCACTCTGGGGATTTTTAAGTTATTGAGCTCTCAGCGGTTATGATACCTGGATGAAAAATTCATCAATGTAACCCTGTTTGGCAGTGAATGTTTTCTAGTGGACCGCTGACTGTGCCTGACTGTACGTCAAGCATGGCTGATTGGCTAACAAGTTACTCTGACCGACAGTCAAACTCCAGTCAGACTCCGCTTTTCGGCTTTCTGATGGTTTCCTGGTGGCAGTCGGCCGCCGCGAAATGCCGTCAAGATTTCTTGGTGGCGATTCTGATTGTACATCGATTGACTCTGACTGTACGTCAGAAAGCTTTGACGTGCTGACAGAAGTACGGTCAAAGGACGTAAAGTTCGTTCGGATACCACTATTTCGTCAAATCTATAAAAATGAAAAATAATCTATGCACGAGAAAACGATTTCGGGACGTGAACCCATAAACCGCTGATGTTAGAGATATGACACGCAACCGACCGACAACCCTGATCAGAAGCCCGCCGAAACGCCGAACACGCCACTTTCGCTTCGCCCATGGAGGCTTCGCCGAGCTTCCATGAACGATCGCTCTCGACTCGTTTTGTTTGCCCGCTTGCTCCAACCTGTCGATCCTGCCCGGGCTCTACAATGTCTTATGTTTTAGTAGAATTTCTCCTCGACAAGACCCAGCCTTTCGTGAGTTCCGACGATGTAAGGAACCTTAGCGGTGTAGTTGAAGACGACAAGGTGTACCAGGTCTACTGGGCCGGAGACGCGCGAACAAAAGGATCGTTCTACGACGCGAAAGTACTCTACATGGCAGGTGAGTAGAACTGAAGTACAGCTATTGATGTACGAGTGCTTTGCATAACATGCTGAAGGCTTAACCGCATATGCAGCCGAAGCATTTTTTAGAGCGATGCGCTCATTGTCAGAATTTCGCGCTGCAATACTAAAATGCTCCTGACTCGGTCCGAGAGGTTTGGGCTAGAAAGTTTATACCTTTCTATCTGGCATGGGCTATTGGCCTTACCGCTGTGTCGCACCTCATTATTATTGTTTCATGAAGAGTGCAGACAAAAAGCATCCGCGAGCGTAGTTCAGATATATCTGCTGCTCGCGTTCGTCCGTGGAAGCCAGGGCTGCCTGTCGTATCATGCATGCTTGCTCTCTAGCTTCAACGGACTCGCATAGGTTTTGTGAATTAAAGTGTATACGGTTGTCCCGAAAGTTTCAGACATCGAGGGCGTTTCTTTGAAACATGCTTACGGTGCATGTGGTCCCGTTTGTAAACGAATGTCCCTTTTGCCTGAAAAACGCAAATTTCAAAAGGGAAAAAAAAACAACAAAGGACGGGTACACACTTTTCCTGATTTTTGATGTCATGAATTACATTCATTTTAAGGACTTGTGAACCGTTTTACAGCCATGCAAGATGGCCACCTCGGCTTGTGAACCGTTTCATAGCCATCCAAGATTGCCACCTCGGAGTTTGAGCTTTATATAAAGAGTAAAGCTATACGCACTCCGGAGTGCACTTCGGACGGAAATGGCTATACGTACTCCGCTAAACTCGTATAAAACGAATGGTCAAATCGAGTTTCCTAAGCGTTGCGATGCTCCAGGTAGATTTGGAAGAGGCCTTTGACCGCGTGCCACACGACCTGCTTTTAACTATTCTCGATCATGTAAACGTCGGCGCTGTTATCCGCGAAGGTGTCAGCATGCCGTACAACGGTTGCTCGACGAGACTTATGGTGAACAAGTCGGTCGGAAACCGTATAAAAGTGAATCGATCTGTCCGCCAAGGTGTCCTTTGTCACCACTTCTTTTTTGCATTTACATAGAATCCCTTTGCATTAGTATTTTTAAAAACAGTTCTATCAGTGGTTTTAAGCTTCATGCGACCGAAGTCAAAGTGTTAGCCTATGCTGATGATATTGAAGTGTTTTGTTCCAACCGCGAGAGTATTGTTCATGTCGTTCACACGCTTAAACGTTTTTGCGAAGTCAGTGGCAGCTCTGTTAACTGGACCAAGTGCCTGGGATTTTGGCATGGAGAGTGAAGTTCTACTCCTTGTTCGTTTGCCAACATGCAGTGGGTGACCACCCCCGTAAAATATTTGGGAGTGCCTCTAGAAAATTATTGCGACAGCGAACCCTATTTGCGCCGGCAGGCGGTGGAACTTCGCGAAAGAGTAGAAAAAAGACGGAGGTACGACCTGTCTATTTTTGCACGGACCACAGTTTGCAATTTGTTTTTTGTCAGCAAACTGTGGTACGTTCTACAAGTCTTGCATTGTTCGCGGGTAAATGTGCAGAAATTGCACCGGGTGTTTGCAGTGTTTATCTGGGGCTCCACGTGGGAGCAATCAAGTAGGACGAACCTTTCCCGGCGCGTACGCAGTGGGGGGCTTAGTTTGACGCATTTGTTTTTACGCCAGGTTGTCAATCGGTTCATGTATTTTCGGGACATAAGTGACCCTTTTTGCGCACCGTTTGTCAAGTGAGAGTTGCAAGCAGGTTGCCTGAGTTGATTGTTTCCACGTCTTCGATGTCGGGTGGTATTCATGGATATTTAAAGGAAGTCGTTGCCTCATGTAAATTTTTGTTATCTCGTTTTTCTGTTGAGTATTTGCGTGAGGTTCCTCGGGAAAGATTGTATAAGGCTGTGTGCGGTATTGTGTTCTCTGTACATCTATACAGAGCCTTATACTGTGCAGGCCCAGGGCAAAATGTCTTGAAGCGCGTTAAGAGTATGGTGGTGCCCGCAGGCACCAAGACTTTCTTCTTTAAATTACATTCAGGTACACTGCCGGTCAAGACGTGGCTAAACAAGACGGGACTTTTCGTACCGTGGGGGGATCACTGTTTTTTATGCAAGAAGCCAGAGACGGTCGAGCACGTGTTTCTTGAGTGCTGGGATGGGGTCTTTTTCTGGGACGTCCTCCAACGTACCCTGAAAAAGGACCTCCCCCTAGACGCGCATGGAATCTGTTATCTTTCGGTTGAAAACGAGGAAGGTTTTCCCTTTGACCTGGTTATGCTGTTGGGTCTGCACAGTATTTGGAAGTCCCGAATGGCTGTACACAACGCTGACAATAATGTACGTGAGGCGCGGGAATATTTTCGTGAAAGTGTATCTTTGTTAGTTGAAATCAACAGAGCACAGAAGTGCGAGCCTGAGTGGCTTCCGCGCATTGAGGCACTTTTGTCCATGAAACAATTTTAGCCCCCAACGCCAGTCACTTCGGACTGGTTTAATTTAGCCTTGCCCTGTTTCCTATGTTTTGAGCAATATGCCTGCCTATATGACAATGTAAAAATTCCGGCAATAAAAAAAAATGGCATAGCATAGGGGTTATGGTGTCCGCTTTTTACGCAAGTGGACGCGGGTTCGATCCGCGGTGGATTTGCATTTCTTTTTTCTCGAACATTTTGTTTTGTCGAGGCATTTGGCGATATTTATGAGTGCGTATAGCCATTTCGTCCGAAACGCATACCGGAGTGCGTATAGCTTTACTCTTAATAATTGTGGTTGTGTGGATATTTATACAGCGAGTCGTTTGTCAGCCATTTTAAAGTTGCGACGAGTCAATCGCTGTAGATGAGCAATTTAGCCAGTGCAGTACAACCGCTAGCTTGGGGTCTTTAACGTGCACCACGCAGTAGTGATACACGACCGCACGCCGGTACGATGCTCATCCAGATCGAAACGGGCAGGGGTGGGGATTGAGCCCAGGTTCCCTCGGTTCTGCAGCGCGAGCTTTCGCTCCACGTGCTCTGAGCTGGTGTGCGCTAGCCCACTCGGCCACCGACCCCCGCTTTACTCTTGTATAAATGCTGCCCTTGTTGATGAAATTCTCTTGGCAGTGGCAGTCAGACGTCATCTGATGGACCATCAGGGCACGTTCCACCAGGGCTGCTGACTGGCAGTCGGTGTCCCAAATTACGTATCTTGATGGAATTTTCAATAGGGTAGCCCTTTCTAGCATGAGCTTTAGCTGGTTTTTATCGTTGTTATGCCTAGGCCCTTTGAGACAGCGGCGAATCAACGCGCTATCTCGGCTCTTCTCGTTGAACTCGCCATGCCCTGGTTCCACGATCCTTCGAAAGACCTTAGCTCTGATGGCCTTCACACACAAAAAATTAGGAGCGCCTTTTTAATGCGAATAGCATTCTTTGGCTACTTCACGCACTTTTCGTCTATGTATCTATCTGGCTATCTAACCTCTTACGCCGCGGGTCGATAAATAAATAAAAAAGACCGGCGCCGGCTGGGATTCGAACCGTTGACCCTTTGATCAGCAGGCAGACGCGCTAACCACAGAGCTATGAAGGCAGTCATTCAACGCACTCTAAACGGTTGTTTATATCTTTACCATAGGACGCGCTTTACAGCGCTGTCACAGCTACCGGTGCGCGCGCGTTCCATGCACGAGGGCTCATTCCGCTCTCGTGAGGCTGAGCGCGGCCGCTAGCTCACCCTCTCCCGCGCTCGGGAGAGGGTGATGTAGCGGCCGTGCTCAGCCTCACGAGAGCGGAATGAGCCCTCGTGCATGGAACGCGCGCCACCGGTAGCTGTGACAGCGCTGTAAAGCGCGTCCTATGGTAAAGATATAAACAACCGTTTAAATACCGTTGGTTGAGACTAGCTGAGACGCCAGAAAGTCTGGTCGGTACCATTTTGAGTGTTTGTGCGTATGGCGCGTGCTTTGCTCGCCTTCCTAATTGACACAAACGCACGTGCTGGGCTGCGGAGATCGTGCGCAGGGCTGTGAAAGTGTCAACAAATTTAGAATCGCCTCAAGAGTGGGCTGGCGTATCTAGAGTGTGCCGGCCACCTGACGAACGCGCATAACTCCGCACCGTTTGATGCTATTCGCATTAACGTAGATAATCATTCCCAAAGGATGGGTTCTGCTGACTTTTTTCCCACAAAACACACTGGTGAGTGAAAGCCCGTCCACACTGTGACATTTCTTACGTTAATTTACGTTACAAACTCTTACGACAACTTACGACCGCCCGTAACCATGGAAACCAGCGACGCAACGCGAGTCGTAACGTTATGCAAGGAGTTGGGCTTGGATCAACTTTTCTTCAGTATGAACCTTTTTCACATACCGATGGCACCAGGCGGTGGCTGCACAATCCAAAAATCGAGGAAGTTACCTACCTGCGCTACCGATCGATAATGGGAGCTAGGCTACCAGTTTCTTCGCTCTCTGAGCTGCGGCGCGTGTCCCACGCGACTTTAAAGAGGGAAAGAAAAACACGACCCAAACGTCGTGTTTTCTTTCCGTTCACTTTCTTTTTTATGTAACACAATTATACATATGCTGCATTACATGTTCTACTCGCTGATCCACAGCCTCCTTTCGAATTTCCTCGATTTTTCGTGCCGACTTCCGCCGCTTGGCATCGGGCACTCGCGCGTGCGCAGAACGCTTCTCGGAAAAGGTCCATTCTTACGACCGCTTTCGCTCAACCAATCGGGACTCGCGAAAGGGAAGCTCCTGGGCATGCGCTCTACGTTCGGGGAGCCCGGCGGCCCGGCGCTGCTCTCCAAAAGAAGGAAAGACAAACATGGCAGCGCCCTGTATCGCTAATTCAGAGGAAATGCGCCTCAGGGCTGCACTATTAGGCACGTTCAGCGGCAACCAATGGTGCAGAATGTTTTCGCTTTGCCTTACCTCGCTTAGATCAGAAAGCATGAGCGGTAATCTCACCTCATTTTTTAGATCGCCTTCTTAATCTGGCTGTTCCGAAGCCTAGAGGAACGCGGTAATCGTTGACATGGCTACGTCTCGCAAATTTTAGTAAATTACGACGAGTTGGAGCTGAGCTAGTCGGTTCATATCTTGGGATGTTACCAGCTGAACACATATATAAATACACGTTCCACCGCTGGACTTCAACTGTATTGAAGCCTTATTCTCCCTCCTGTATTATCCGTATTTACAACCTAGATGGTAGATTTCTTCTGGTTCGATCGAGCCAAAACAATTCTAGTGTGCTGTGTTGACTCGATGGGCAGGACGCAGAAGCAGCCGGAGCCAAAAATAGAAAAGCTGAACGAGGTTTTGATAAATAATTCGAACATCAAGAGCATACTGGATGTGTTGTCACACGCGCATGTTACAATCACACATGGACAAGCCGCAGCTAAAAACCGTGGGTATGCCCCCTCAGTCATGTTGCGAGCCTGTCAGCCCGGCTTCTTCGAGAGAGCAATAGCATTTTCTTTTGCAATGAAGCGGGGTCAGCGGTGTAACAGCGGGCACCGTGGACGGCAGCCATGATGGATGATACGCTATTGGCTAACCGTAATCATTACCAGAGAATTCATATTGGTTCTTTTTTACGGACGGCAGGGTACAGTGCGAACGCGCAGATCGTAAGCGGCCGTAACGTAAACTGTCGTAAGAGTTCGTAACTTAACTTAGTGTGATAAATGGCACAGTGTGAACGGGCGTTTTGTCTCATTTGTTGGTTAAAAGTCTTAAACCCTTGTTATTTTATTTTTATTTAAAGATATAAAAATGTGTAAGAGAGTATTTCGAAGCGGGAGGGCGTGGACAACACTTCTTTGCAAGCGGAAACTCGGTGATTGTATTCCAGCCTATGCGGATCCAAGCTCGTCTGCTTTTTTTTTCAGGGGTCGTGGTGACATCAGTTCTCGGGGTTCTGACATCGCCACGACCCCTGCAAAAGAAAGACGAACTTGCGATCCGCATAGAAATAATCAACGGAGCGGAGGACGTGTTGACGGGTGAATCAAACGTCCTGCGCAACCATTTATTGCGACCCTTAAAACAACTTTAATATAGACTAAAAAAAGAGTCTTCGTTCTTTTTAGGGGAAGATTACCCCATGTTGGCAACGACAAATTGCTGAAGGTGAAAAGCTGAGGAAGGAAGATATGAAATGTCATGAGCTAGACATCTACTGCCTCCATTGTATTATAAATTTCAGGTCTCACAACGAAATGTTGCAAAACCAACAAAAGTATTACATGCGATAACAAAGGCCGTTGAGCTAGGCGGCACAGCTGCAGTAGAATGTGTTCATATTTTGTGTCGGTGTTTGTTTGCATAAAATGTCGCAAACGTTGGTTTAAATATATATCCAGGGTGTTTCATTTTGACTCGAACAGGCGTTTTAAAGAGAAGAGATACTTTGAGAGGTACGCTAATGAGGTTTGCGCAAGTGAATTATGCAGCCGGGGGAGATTTAATGAAGTGGTAATCCTCGCGAAACGTCGACTGGGATCACGTGAGACAGTGGCGTCACATGGCAACTTGAAGTCGCGTGACACCAAATTCCCGGTAAGTTTAGCGGATTCGACACAGCACACAAAAAACGAAGATGAAGTAGAAGGTGTGCACAAAACAAGCGCTTACTCTCAACTGAAGTTTTTATTCAGAATTAACACCTAAGTATAAACACCTTCTACTTCGTCTTCGTTTTTGCTGCGCTGTTTCGAATCTACTAAGCATAAACCAGCTAGACCGCATTGCCACCCTAATTGAGTTTAGCGGCTAATTTGTTCTCTCAAATGAAATTGAAATGTAGCGGATAAATTTTCCGCAAACTTTAGCCGAGATATTCGTTCGCTATATTTAGCAAATACATTCATTGTGACGTCATGTGCCATCTGGTCACGTGACACTGTGACTCCACAATGTCCCGTCGCTGATATTCTCCGCCAAATTTGGCGGGCCACGACGTAGGTACACGAAACACAATTGCAAATTCTGCTGCAAAACATGAACACAAATATCGCAGTAAAAAAAAAAATCACATACTTTAAAGAAAGGGAGCAGCCTTATACCCTTCGTCACACATAATGCGCCCCAAGACTTCAGTTCGACGTAGTGTGCACTGACGTTGAACCGTCGGCCCCAACTTTTACGAGGGGCTTGATGACGGTGCCATATAACTCACTAAACAACAAGGCTTATAAAAAACCGAAATAAGCCCAACAATTCGCTGAGGTTTTGCGGTCAGTTACACGTACATTAGCTTATTCAATAGGTTGCACAACTTGGCTATCAAGCCGCTCATGAAAGTTGGTACCGTCGGTTTAACGTCAGAGCGCTGTATGTCGAACTGCAGTTTTGGGGTGTATTAGGTGTATGTGACAAGGGGGCGTAAGAATATACCCTTTCTTTCTTAGAGTGCAGGTTCCACAAATGAAACTTATATCGCCCCTATAGTTTCCGTATGCAAAAATATGTCTACACTATAAAGCTCTATGGGTGGCGGGGCGGTAGTTTCAAGATGGCGGAAAAGAGGGGGTTTGATTTTACATGCGCCCGCTCACTGACGCTAGTCAGTGTTCTTAAATCAAATTAGTTGGCTACAATTGCGAAACGGTCAGGGCAGGAGCCTATCACAGTTGACGGAAATGTTGACGTACGCTAAGAAAACCGGAATTTGTCTTTGAGAAGTCACCGAGACATCAAAGAACTTCTGACGCTTTGTGGAAGGCAGGCATGTTTTGTGCCCCAGTCACATCATTTTCTATGACAACCCTATTTCTTGTGGGTGGTCGAAATACCGTGCTGTTTGTGCCTTGCGTGGCCACCAGGGCTCTAAAACGTGAGCCGTGCATGGTGGCCGTCAAGGAGCGGCCGGTACAGTAGCGTTCACAATAAGGATGTCTATGTGTCAGAAGCTCACACCTCACTGCACACAAACGCAGTTTTAGTGCATAGTAAAACGTGATCAACATGTGTAATGAATACTAATAGGCAGCTTTAGCATAGCGTACAGCCGCAAGCTACGGTACGGTTAGGCATTGATACAATAAGTTCGCGAAGCACCATTAAAGCATGAATTTCAGCGCGAGCCAGCAGCGTGGCTGTGCCCACTTGTGGCCTGCGGTAACGCTATGCAACAACTGCAGAATAGGAACCTTTAGCAAATCGTTACCACGTTCCGCGTACTTGTTATGTTCTGAATTGCTTTATTTTTTTTCTGTCACACACATCATCATCCTCTTCCAAGGGCTGGACAGAATCCAATACTGAAGGATATGCCTCCTTTACCTTTGACAGCTGTTTCGTGCTCTTGATTGCTTTCAGCTTGAACACGTCATCGTCCCTCTCAAAAATAGTATCATCATCCTTCAAGAACATCTGAAGGTTCATGCGGTCCCTAAGCACTACCGGAGTATTTTGAAACATGCTTTTCAGCGCGCGCCCGGCTGATATTGTGACCGCGGGGCGGGCGTTTAAAAGCATGCTTCAAAAGATCCGGTAGCGCGGTTCGTGGAATACGATAAAGGTTTGGGGCTAAAAGTCCCCAATAATTACATTCGCTTGTTTGTGGTTTTTATTTACTGCTATGTCAAGAGAAATATTCAAATATTCAATATACTACACCTGTGTACCGTGTTAGTCACATCGTCGAGACCCTCCTCGCGAAAACTGCCCGTTATAAGTACGCCACATGATCGGCACACAGACGAATTTAAAATACCACAAGCATTCCTTTATTTGCCTTCGTAATTAGGTGAAAGCATATACGCGTAGTCTGTTTTCCCTTAAGTGCTTGAAGCAAATTGCCATGTTTCTTGTTACGGCCTTTCAGTGCATAAAATGCTAGCCCATTCCCGGTGACTATCGCTCGAGAGCAGTACTCTCCAATACTTTCTGGTAAGAATAAACTATTCGTAGATCGCACGCAAGAGCTTTGCACTACTAGCGGGAGGTTTTGCCGTCACGTTGAGCACAAGTTGTGCTGGTGACCGCAGTGCCTGAAATTCGCAGCTGATTCGCAAAACGTTTTTTTAATGAAATGAGACATCCCGTTCCATTTGTGCGACGCTGTTGCAAAGCGAACTAATACAATTCCCACTTTAACGCACTCGCTTTTTCTGTGCAAGCTGCACAATGCACGCACGTGCCGACCAGAAAAGAGGCATCAAGGAAAAAAGGCCGCCAGCGGCGGGTTGGATTTGCCAATACTATCAGCAGGTGCGGAGACAGTTTCACGTAAACGTGGCAGTCCAACAAGCGCATTTGCCGTTGTCAACAAGTACGGTTTTGTCGAGAGCGTGTCCCCTGACATCTTGTAAGTCGGAACTTTCTCTGATACGTGAATGTGTTCACCTTTTAGACATTTGTGCAGGCATGTATGTTTTGAGTCTTTTTATTCGCGTAATTTGTCCTCGAAAGCGGAGGGATCGGGAGCCCGATTTGATATGCCGCATTCACCCTGATCCTTCATCTTACAAAATACGCTGAGTGTCCCTGCGGAAAAGATAACATAATTATCTGAGGGCAAGATTCATGCATTTTCCAAGCATGCCCACATGTGTGCCTCGAACATGACTGCATACATTTTTTTGCGTGATTAATGTGACCATCATACAATGAAGAAACACTCGTCAGGCAGTGCGGTCTGCAGACTGTCTCTTGTACTAGCAGTGTGACCGCGATATTAACATAACACAGCTCGGAGCACATGGAGCGAAAGCTCGAGCTTCAAAACCCAGAGGATTTTGTGTCCCACCATAGCCTCCTCTGCACTCACAAAACCCGGCAGTTCAACGACGGAGCCATTGAGTGCACGGTCGCAGATTCGGAGCGCGAGGATCTGGTAGCACAAAGCATCAAAGAGCCACTTCTCTGATGTATACTGCGCTGCGAAGTTCCACTTAACAGATAAAGACGCAAACTACGAGATGATATGAAAGATGGTTAAGAACATGACGTACTTGTGAATGAGCAGACTAACAACTGTTTTTTTTTGTTTCTTCTTCTTCCTTTTCAATACCTTTCTTTTGAAGGATGAAGATTGCCTGATAATTCACTGAATTGAAAATAATGTCTTTACGGGAAATTATAGACAGGGCGGGACTCAAGTTTGGATGACGCGCATGTACCTGGGAAACCGTGGAAAGGACTGTGACGATTAATGTATTTTCTGTCATTTTGAGACTCATGATGTTGGTGGGGTTTGTGTTTATGCTCTTGCCACCCTGGAGCTGATATTTGCCCTGTTGTGCTGTGGGATCTCCTTAAGCAGTTTTATTTATTTTTGTTTTAAAGCTATTGAAGGTTCACTTATGCACGTGCCTAGTCTTCCGGAAGCCATGTGAAAGGCTTCCATAACTTTGCGCTTGGTCCTGTCTTGTGATCTGTCTAAGATGGTTGTGGTTCCAAGGAGAGCTTCGCAGCTGCATCTTGCACAGTGTGCCGCGAGGTTACGAGATGCCTGCAGCTGTCCGCAAGCCTATTTGTTCTCCCTTAGTCCCTCATTTATGCATCTTCCCGTTTGCCCTATGTATAATTTTCCACAGGTTAGTGGTATCTTGTATACAACTCCTTCAGTGCAGTCAACCAACTTGTGTTTGTGCTTCACATTACACGATGATTGGCCTCTTGTGTTTTTTTTTCAGGTTTGTTCACTTTCTTGCAAAAGCCGTTTAGTTTAAACGGGGCGGATAACGCCACTTTTACTTCATGTTTTTCTGCTGTCTTTTTCATCTTATGGGGAAAATTGTGAATGTATGGCAGCACAACCACTGGTTTTTTGTCAGCAGTTTTTTTTTTGTTTTTACTTTTGCCTGTGAGTGCGTTCCTACATTTTTCTGCTATGGCCACCATTAGCGGTTCTGGATAACCACTTTGCTTGCAGTCGTCTTATCTGTATTTGTAGGCCCTTCGACACTCTGTGGAAACACGATTTTCTTATGGCTTGCCTAGCACATCCAGAGGCGACGCACCTCTTTACAAACTTCGAGTGTCCTGAGTCGTACGGGAATATTTTTATTTCCCCTCTCGTCTTATACATCCAGCACGTGTGTTTTTCTCCGAATGTCATGTTCATATCTAAAAACTGTGGGTTGCCTCTATCAGGTAATTCGAATGTGAATTCCAGTCCTCTGTGTGCTTCCTTGAACTTCTCCATGATTTTTGTGCCCATCTCCTTCGTCATTTTGTTCATCGGAAAGCATTCCAAAAAATCATCTAAAGTATCTGAAACACCTCACTACTCCAAGCTCCTGGAAAAATTGATTTAATGTCCTGTTGCCTCGTGCGAGGTATATTGTCACGAATGACAATCGATGAGGTGATGGTAAATGAAGGAACTAAACGTTTAATGGGGCGAACTTTTGCCCACGCGTAGAACAATCGGACCTGACGAATCGAATCCTGACGAGCGTCCTGCTGTAGCCAAGGTGTCCATCTGTTGGGTCGTCATGGCATCCTTGGGAGGTTTCTTCTCGAAGGCTGGAAGGAATGACTAACAGACCATGCTGTGCTGTTGTTGACGAAGTTCTTTTTGTTCAGCAGCCTTTGCCGTATAGAGAAGGTTGACAGGATTCGCAAGAAAGCACGGGGAACCGTACTCGCTTGTCTTTCTAGGTGCTCGATGAGCGCTCGTAGTTCAGGGTCGTCTCGCTGGAGCGCGGCCATGTCGCTGACATCCAGAGCACCGAGGAAACACTCATCATCGTTGTCTTCGATGCAGGTAGGACTGGCCTCGACTGGGGTCCTTGACGGGCAGTCGGCGTCACTGTGCTTCCGGCCGGACTTGTACACCACGGTCATGTCGAACTCCTGCAGTCGTAGGCTCCAGCGGGCGAGGCGTCCGGAGGAGTCCTTCAGGTTCGCGAGGAAGCAGAGCGAGTGGTGGTCCGTGACGACGCGAAAAGGACTTCCATACAAATATGGGCGGAACTTTGTTATTTCCAGACGACAGGAAGGCACTCCTTTTCAGTCGTTGAGTAGTTCGTCTCCACCTTGGACAGCGTCCGACTCGCGTATGCGATAATTGGCTCTGCCCCGTCTTGCATTTGGACTAGTACCGCGCCAAGTCCGGTGTTACTGGCGTCCGTGTGGATCTCTGTTTCACCGAACTGGTCGAAATGGCCAAGAATGGGGGGCGTCTGGAGTCTTCGTTTGAGCTCATCGAATTTCGTTGGTGTTCTTCTGTCCATTCAAGCTTCACGGCGTCCTTCGTGAGGTTCATCAGGGGTGCAGACAGCTTGGCGAAGTCCCGAACAAATTGTCTGTTGTAGGCACAGAGTCCGAGGAATCTTCTCACGGCCTTCTCGTCAGACGGAGGCGCAAACGCAGCTCCGACGCGGGTCTTCTCGGGGCAGGGAGAACACCTTTGTTGTTCACGACGTGGCGAAGGAACTTAATTTCACCATAGGTGAATCGACACTTTGTTGGCTTGAGTGACAGACCGGCGGTCTTGATGGCTTGAAGCACAACTGGAAGTCGTCTGAGGTGTTCGTCGAAATACGGTGGAAATACCAAGACATCGTCCAGGTAGACGAGGCAGCTCTACCATTTCAGATCTGCCAGCACGGTGTCCATGACACGCTGTAAGGTGGCTGGTGCTGTACAAAGTCCGAACGGCATCACTTTAAATTCGTACAGTCTGTCGGGAGTGACAAAGGAAGTTTTCTCCCGGTCGCGTTCGTCAACTTCAATCTGCCAGTAACCACTCTTCAGGTCCATCGACGAAAAATATCAGGAGTGGCGCAGTCGGTCTAACGTATCGTCGATGCGGGAGAGCGGATAGACATCCTTCTTCGTCACAGCGTTCAGTCAACGATAGTCCACGCAGAACCGCAGGGTCCAGTCCTTCTTCTTTACACGGACGACTGGAGACGCCCACGGACTTCTTGTGGGTTGAATGATGTCGTCGTCGAGCATTTCCTGGACTTGATCTTGAATCACATTCCTTTCCTTTAAGCAGACTCGATAAGGCGACTGGTGGACAGGGAGCGCGTTGTCGTCAGTAATAATGCGATGTTTCGCCACTGGTGTTTGGCGTACCTTCGACGACGTCGCAAAGCAGTCGCGGTGTTCGGCGAGGAGGTTAATCAGCTGCCGGCGCTTAGGAGCTGGGAGCTCGGGGTCGATGTCGAGCTGCGGTGGCGACGTCGAGGCCAGAGGAAGGTTCGTGTATACACGCTCGAGCCAGAACCAAAAGTGACTTTATTCTTCCGAACATAAAATACGAAGCTGCGCCGCGGTGGCACAGGGTTGCCTGCGGCAATCACGTACGCGAGAGTTGCGCCCTCTACACTCTTCTGCTTTGATGACGAGGTTTCCTCAGAGATTGCGGTGACGACGGCTGGCGTCTGAAGCTATTTGACGTGGCCCACGAAGGTACATTTTGTTAGGTGCTGCGGCTCCTCTCGAAAGTTTGTCACAAGAACAGTTGTACGTCCTTCTTGGAGATCCGTTACGCCTCGTGCGACGCCAATTCCTTTCTCAAGGATCAGTTGGACGCTGCCTTCCAGAAGAGCTTCCCCGTGCATGGCTGCGTCGGCTATGGAGGCGACGAAAACACTCGATCGCGGCGGCAGATTCATATCCGCCTGGTGAGCTCATCCGAGGGGCACAGGGTCATCGACCAAGCGGAACGCCGTCTCCTCAACGCCCGCATCCATGAGTGCCGAGAGAACGAATGGAGAAGGGAACTCGATCTTTTCATCTTGCGAAGACAGCTGGAATTCATGATACCGGAGGCCTTCCACGCCCTTGACGATTTCGCCCGTTCCACGGCTATCAACGCTACGCAGGAAAGAACTCACGAACATCAAAAGAAGGTTGTGGCTCTCCGGCAGAAATCTTCACCTAGCGTCTGCCGGAGCAACAACAAAAGCAACTTCGTAAGGAACTTGTCTTCAAGGGTGCTCTCACCGACAGAAACTTCCGTGCTAGCAAAAGGACACGGGTTCAACGTCCCAAGCAAGCCTCCAATTCCCGCTATGGCGGCCGCCATTGAAGACGGCATTCGTAAACTGGACCCGTCTCTACAAGAAGAGGTTCGGCTCCAGGCTATCGGGGCTATCGCACAGGTGCGCCGTCGCCAGCATAACATTTCGTCCGCCGTACACCGCGCTCTTTGTAGCCTGAAGGAAGACGACGCCATCGTGGTTCTGCCCACAGACAAGGGCAACGCAACGGTGGTCCTGGACAAGAGCTCCTACAACCGAAAGGTGACGGATTTGCTCTCCACTTCGGCGTATGCGCCCCTACAAAAAGACCCCACCGGCAAGATCCAGAATACCATAAACAGGGCCCTGTCTATCATTTTCAAGGAGCACCCGGATTCACGCAGCCTTTATCTTAGGTTAATTTGGCGCAACGGGTCCGCTCCCGGTTTGTACCGTCTACCAAAAATCCACAAGCCGGAGGTCCCCCTCCGCTCTCTTGTGGACTTCACTACTTCCCCACTGCGTGCAGTTTCGGCGTACCTGCACCAGCTCATCTCCCACCTCACTGGCACCTCGGACACATACTTACGAGATTCCAGCCACTTCATCGATCTCGTCAAAGGACTAAAGGTGAACGCCGACGAATCTCTGGTTTCCTTTGACGTCGTGTCACTCTTCACGAGTGTGCCGGTGCCCCTAGCACTTTCTGTGGCCAGGACGGCCCTTTCGGCCGATTCCGGCTTGGCAGAACGAACATGTCTGTCCGTGGACGAAATCTGCCGTCTTCTGGAGCTGTGTCTCTTGAGCACATACTTCTCGTTCAATTGACGTTTCTACAAGCAAACGAGTGGAACTGCCATGGGAGCTGCGATCTCCGTTACCATGGCCAACCTCACGATAGAGTACATAAACAAAAAACTCTTTCTTGCTTTAATCCAAAGCCCAAGACCTTCCTCCGGTATGTGGATGAATGTTTCTGCATCGTCGAAGCCAGTGAGGTTGAGCGCCTGTGCCAGTGTTTGAACTCCGTTGAAACGTCGATTCAGTTCACGGTGGAGCGAGAGACGGACGGTGTGCTCCCGTTTCTGGATGTGAGTGTCAAGAGAGCTTCTGACGCGTCCAGCTTGGCGGTTTACCGAAACCCTACGCACACCGGTAGATACCTGGACTTCGAGTCGTGTCACCCCACATCGCATACGGCCTCAGTGGTCAGCGCCCTTTTCCGACGGGCGCTGTCCGTGTGTTCTACGGAGGAGGCCCTACGAGACGAAGTTAAGAAGATCAAAGCTGATCCAGTTAACAACGGTTACCGAAAGCGGTTCATTAACGACATATACAAACGCCTACGCCGCCCCCTGTAACTCCGGCCTCGAGACCGTCTAATCGGATCTGTCTTCCTTATGTGAAGAATGTGAGTGAGACCGTCGGACGCGTCCTCCGGAAACACGGCATTGCCGTCTCCCACAAGCCCGTGTCTACCATCCGTCGGCGGCTTCCTCTCCCCAAAGACAGACCAGGAAGGAAAGGGCTCAAGGTCTTGTGTACCGCGTCCCTTGCGCGAATTGCCCGGTTGCTTATGTGGGGAAACAAAAAACTTCCCGGATCGTATTCGACGACACAAATACGACGTGAGAAAGGAAGACACTGAGGCCAGCGCCCTGGCAGAGCACGAGCAAAAAACGGGGCACTCTTTCTCCCTCGACGAGACCCAGAAAGTGGGCACCGAGAGACATTGGAGGAGACGCCTTCATCTAGAGTCCTGGTTTATCCAAACAACGAGTAAGAACGCGAACCGGTCCAAGGGCACTCTCCCGAGCGCGTACGTGTCTGGACCTCGCCCCCTCTGGGGTAAGCCTTAGCAAGACCGAACGCCCGGGCAACCTTCCACACCGCGCCCCCTCCCCGCCGGTCCAAGGGCACTCTCCCGAGCGCGTACGTGTCTGGACTTCACGCCCTCTGGGGTAAGCCTTGGCAAGGCCAAACACCTGGGCAACCTTCCCCACCGCGACCCTACCTACAGTCACCCGTGACCAAGGAACCGAGCGGGTCCCGAAACGTCGGGTTTATGTATTTTTAATAAAACTTTGGTTAGAGTCCGCAAAATCTATGTCTATGTCATCTTCCGACTGGTGTAATGAGCTGGATGGCGCCATGATCAGTGCAGTTGGTATTATTCCCACAAGATGTCGCGAGTAGCGCGACTAATCGCGTCATTTGTGCGGTGCCGCCACAATAATCACCCTAAATGATTACTTTCTCTCTGTATATATACACACACACACACACACATATATATATATATATATATATATATATATATATATATATATATATATATATATGTATATATGTTTGTGTGTGTATATGCCTTCTCCGTAAAGACTCCGCACATTAGTTATCGAAGTGGCGCGACCGATCGTCATGCATCAAAGAGCTGCCATCTTGCCGTCTCTGCGAATCATCTACATTATTGTCTTCAGACTTCACACGTCTCCAGCAAACCCGTATGGCCACTCTGCGCTCGAAACAAGCTTGACGGAAGACATCAAAGTTAATCCATGTTCAGACTCTGTTTTGGCAATACGTGCCTGGACGAAAGTGTACTATCCCGAGAAAATCGGCGTAAACTTGGACAGAAAGCAGACTCGCAACCTAAAGCAATGTCTTAACGAGGCCGACGTTTATGTCTTGCGGAAACATGACCTACAGTGCGAAGACACTTGCAATACAGTGAAACCCGTTTAGAACGAACCCACGTACAGCGAATTATTGTCGATATTGAACACACGAAAAATTGTAATAGAAATGCATGTAAACAAAAAAAATGAAAGCCGTTTACAACTCCCTGTAACGCCGAATTAGAGTGCAGCTCTTGAGGAGGAGGGAAGGCACGGGGGGGGGGGGTCACGTGGCCTGGGCGTCACGTGACCTCGAGGGGTGGGGGCGAAGAAAATTTTCCGCTAAATTTAGCGGGGAAAATTTTCCGCTAGATTTAGCGGGGAAAATGTTCCGCTAGGTTTAGCGGGAAAAATTTCCTGCTAGAATTAGCGGGAAAATGTTTCCGCTAAATTTAGCGGGGAAAAGCTTCCGCTAGATTTAGCGGGGAAAATTTTCCGCGATATTTAGCGGGAAAAACTTTCCGCTAGATTTAGCTGGAAAATTTTCCGCTAAATTTAGCGGGGAAATTTACCCATCATGCACCACGCGGTTACGCCGACGGCGACGGCGACGCCGTTCAAGCCGGAAACGGGCGCCTAAGAGCTGCGCTCTAAAAATGAAAGCCGTTTACAACTCCCTGTAACGCCAAATTAGAGCGCAGCTCTTGAGGAGGAGGAGGGAAGGGTACTGGGGAAAGAATATACCCCTCCTCCCTCCTTCACACCTCCTCGACCTCGCTGCTATTTTTTCTCCGAGCGGCGTCGCCGTCGCCGTCGGTGTAAAAGTGAGGTCACGTGACCCTCATGACGTCGCGTGACCATCGTGACCTCACGGAGGTCCCGTGACCTCAGGGGGTCACGTGACCCCCTCAGGACTCCCCCTCAGGGGGTTCACGTTACCCCCGTGACGTCACATGACCCGGGAGGACGTTTTGGCACGGTGCCGAAACGTCACCATGCCGAAACATTGCCTCGGTTGCGCCAACGGCGACGGCGACGCCGACGCCGACGACGACGCTACTCAAGCCGGAAACGGACGCTTAAGAGCTGCGCTCTCAAATAACGTTTTATAATGAACAACATATTGGCTATATCTAACTGCCCCCCTCCCCCCCTTGGAAGGATTCCAAAAACACGCAAACAATCGTCTTCTAGCCTGTCCCTTTCCTCTCCCCCCCCCCAGAACAAAAAAAAAGTATTAAAAACAATTCCAAAAGCTCAAGCAATGAACCAAATTGTCAAAATGAAGCGATTCAGAAGGGGACAAAGATAAAAAGCACTCTGCATGAACGCACAGAAGAAAAAAAAACTTCATCCCAAAGCGGTTGCCTACTTAGAGTAGTGATTCATAAGGGGAGATGAGCTAAAAAAAACTAACTCTGCAGTCTGCACGCATGCAAAAAAAAACAGAAAAAAGCTTTTTAGTGTTTTGTTAGAAGGTGGAAGCGAAGGAATTATAAAGAAAGAGAAGCTCTCGCCTTACCACAAACGCACCGTGGAAGCTCATTGTATATGGGTTTCGCCATATGAAACTACTTGCTATATCGAACTGATCGTAGCGTTTCCTGCTGTTCGTTATTAACGGGTTTGACTGTATAAGGGAGTCGATGTATATCCGCTGGTGTCTATTCAATGTGTATCAAATTAGAAGCTTGGTCGGTGGAAAACCCACGATGTGTAGGATAAATTACTCGAGAAGACTAGCACATGCGCAGTTCGAACCTGAGGGCCCATGGCACCGTATCGGATGTGCAAAAATGGTTCCCTAAAACCTTCTACTGTCGGAGGCGTGTGTCTTCCTCGTATGACGGGCTTGCGTACAAACGCGAGCCTGTTTGTAAACACTCTGTTGGTATGTAGGTCACCTGATCAAATAATCTATCATATGTGGCATGATCACGTAACAGGTGTGATCATTTCACGCGGTCTCGTGACGTAATTTAGATGGTCGGGTGACGTCATGATAAGTGGTCCCATGACCCGTAGTTTCAACTTTAGTGACATCGCTAACCATCCGAGGTTCGGCTTCGGATTGTTTCGAAGATGTTCAGACCTTCGCGACGAACGTACAGCGTTTTTGTTTGTGTGTGTGTGTGCTTCGGGAGGTTCCTCTTATTCTCTCGCTGCCGGCTCGGAAGAACGGCTAGGTGGGGCAAGCTACCATCCGTTGCAAATGGTACAGCCATCGACATTTGAGCTGGGCGTCAATTAAACGTTTTAACCCGACTAATCATAAAACATTCATTGTTTAATCAGTACGTTATTTGTATGCACAAAAGTTAATAATCTCTAGTTTATTTTTTATTTATTTTTTGCTTTTGTTGAATATTTATTTTGGATTATGAATAAATCGTGTTTTGCAGTTAAGGACAGCTAAAACACGGGCACTAACAAAAAATATTACTTCAGCTGCATGAGGCAAAGCGGTTCGTTGATATTCTCCGGCAAGAGCGACCTCTTTTGATTGATTAAAATAGTCTGTACTGCGCTGGCCAGACACGTGAATTGCGTTGAAGTGACCGGGATGCGTGAAGCCTCCTGATCTCTTCTTGAGTTAGAAATATCGCCCCTACGATTTCCTTTATGAAAATTTGACTTACATTTTACGCCAATCAAAATCCGCTCCGCCGGAGCACGGGTAGGGCACCTGCTTACGAAGACGAGGACTCCGCGGCGTAGGACGAAGTGCAAACACCTGGCCGTGCTATCATTCTTGAGTCAGAACATCTCGCCACGCTCTATGCTTGAAGCCGGCTCTTAATAAGATTCTTCGTTAGTATTAAGCACCTTGATCACCCGTATAAATAACCTCGAGGTAACGAACACATCGTTTCTACTGATGTCACATCAGCATGGCCTTGCTACAGAGCGCGTACGCCTCCTGAAGCATCGCACATTTTCCATCACCGATAGTCTTTCTCTCGTGACGTTGTCGCACCTGCACAAAGGGATGGACGCAACACCATGTGGAAGACAAGGCATGCGTCCCCCACATACACACACGTCATCAATAGTGGATCTACGCCGCGGCGCCTAGCTCGCACCAGCATCATCTATACCAGCATCGTCTCTATCGGGTCGTGCAGCGTCTCAGAACGACCGCGACTCGAGAACTTGGCGACGCCAAGAAGAACGCATCTGCCTCTTTGCTGCGGCAGATGTGTATGTTTTGTGTGCATTGCGGCTAGGTGTTGGTGCAGGAACATCTTAAAGATTCGATAGCAGCTTAAGAATTGCCTAATTTAGCTTGAGTCACTGATTTTGTGCGCGAACTTAAATACATGACTTGCACTAACGTCACATCAGCGGCCATTATCACGGCCTTGCAGCTGAGCGCGTACCTTTTGAGCATACATTTCGCATCGGTGAATTTGTTTTTCTGAGCAAGAGCAAGTAGGAATGACGTTTAACACGGGGCGATCACGTCACGTGCAAGCTATCTACATTTATTTCTCACATAAATAGTTACTGAATTTGCTATTTTTATTTCCCTCCATGACAGGAAACCAAGATGACGGAGAGCTACAGAAAGATCGACGGCTACTACGTCAGATACGGCTTTCACGATGAAATTATTCGCTCTGCACTGGGCTACAAACCGGTGCCTGGAGACGTGTTCATCGTGAGTTACCCCAAGTGCGGCATCACCTGGTTGCAATACATCGTCTACAACATCTTCAACGGCCGTGCTCCGCCAGTAAACAGGATGGGAATCCTCCGCGAGATGCCATACCTAGAGATGGTCGGCGCCGAGTCCATCAAGGACATGCCCAGACCAGGAGCCATCAAGACCCACTTGCCCTTTCAGTTTCAGCCTTATTCGAAGGACGCCAAGTACCTTTACATCTCCAGGAACCCGTACGACTGCTGCGTCTCCCTCTTCTACCACACCAAAGGAATGCCCCATTACAATTTCGCAGACGGTACCTTCGACGAGTTTTTGAAATGTTCATCGAAGGCAAGGAAAGCACTTGCGACTACTTTGACCACCTGCTGTCCTGGTACGAGCACCGGAACGATCCGAACGTGCTCTTCCTGACCTACGAGGAACTCAAGAAGGACACCGCTGCGTGGGTGCTGAAAATTGCCGACTTTCTCGGCGAAGAGTACGGTCTAAAGCTGAGGGCCATCCCGGGGGCCTTGGATGAAGTCCTAGAGCAAACGAACATGGTCAGCATGAAGAAGTACGTTAACAAGGGTCTGGAGTCGTTCTTTGTTGAGGCAAAAGCGATCCCTGAAGATAGAAGGCCGCGTTGGGTCAAGCTCATGATGGATGCAGTAGGTGAGGAGGTGACTGAAGAAGCCGATGATTGGTGACTTTGTGAGGAATGGTGTCGTTGGTGACTGGATGAGACATTTTTCCGCAGAGCAGGTGAGGCGGTTCAAAAAGCTCATTGCCTCGAAGATTCGCGGTAGCGATGTGATGGATCTTTGGAAGTATGTAGACCTTCCCTAATAAACCTTGGCTAAAAACGTAAAAGAACGAAACAAAAGCAAGGTATAAAAGTGGTCTAGACGGTATACATGTTAAGCATGTAGCCCATCAAAGAGGGCTAAGAAACGAATGACGACTATGAACAATGTTCGATTTTCATGTTTGAAATAAACCATTTTGGCCCAAGTTTACCTTGTTAGAGGCGCCTGTTATGTCGTGTGAGCAGTTTATCGTTCTGAGAATAAAACGCAAATAAAAATATCAAAAGTTCAATGATAGTGTCAGAGGACTGCAAATTTTGGCTATGAGTTTCTCAAAAAGACACTAAAAAGACAAGAGGGGAGTGGCGAATCTTTGAGGCCAGCCAAGACACGGAAATCCTACAGGCACTCACATCATTGACATCAGAGGCACCAGATTCAGCAGCCCCTTCCATAACCCCATTTCAGAAATACCAACAGAGCCAAAGGTAGGGTGCTAAATTGCTGTAAAGGATAGCCGAAAAGAACCGCTTCCAACATTGATCAACCTTCATTACTGAACTCAATACCTTCAGCGCCAGTCATCATGAAAATAATGATAATTGCATTTTTGTCCAAACGAGATAATTTTTATGCGTGTTATTTTCTTATTCTTTTTATTATTGTTTTATGCAGGGTGTTTTAACACCGACCGTTTAAAGGTTCTAAGAAAAGGCACTTGAAATAAAACAATTACTCCTCCTAAATAATGATATAGCCTTCCCCGGAAGTGCGAGTGTAAAACGATAATAAAAGATAATAAGAAAAAATAGGCAGAAATTGTTGTTGCCGCTACGCCGTTTCTCGAAGAAATGCGCCAGAATTTCGCGCAGCGGTTATATATAAGTATAACAAAGCTTGGTGAATGCCCCCCCCCCCCCTCTTATCATTTTTCCGCGTGGTGAACATTCCCAAATCCCCTCTTCTCTTTGGTGCAAGCAGATCAGTTCTCTAAGAGTGTGCACGAGGGAAGTTCGCGCGATGCGCTTCCCTCGTGCGCCCCAGGTTTAATCCTGCGGCGGATAGATCATGCACGTGAGCGGCCCGAGCAACGTGAAATATACTCCACATATGCCGTCGTTTGAATGTTATGTACGTAGCGACTGAACATCAAATCTATATTGGTGCCGTTGCGCGACTTGGCTTCTTTAAGGCCGGTTCAGACACTTGCGTTTGAGTGCGTTTGACTGCGTTGCGGCGAGAACCGAAAGCGAGTCACCGGCACATGTGTGCTTCGTATGAAGCGTGGAATCCAATTCAAGGAATCTTCTTGGCACGCGATATAAGAAGCAGGGATGTCCTGGTGTCTCGCTGCCGCAACGCAGTCAAACGCAGTCAAACGCAACTGTGTGAACCGGGCTTAAAGCCCGGTTCACACAGTTGCGTTTGACTGCGTTTGACTGCGTTGCGGCAGCGAGACACCAGGACATCCCTGCTGCTTATATCGCGTGCTAGGAAGATTCCTTGAATTGGATTCCACCTTTCATACGAAGCACAGATGTGCCGGTGACTCGCTTTCGGTTCTCGCCGCAACGCAGTCAAACGCACTCAAACGCAAGTGTCTGAACCGGCCTTTAGAGTCCGTGCTCTGCGTCAGTCCGTTCTGAGACCGCGTCTGCTCTAGCAGCCACTGGTTGTGTCCGCCTCTAACGTTAACGTTCATGTCCCCATCATGAGCGGCATCGTATGGTGTCCTACATCAGTTGGGCTGACACGCATGCGCTCGGTGGAAGAACGGAACCGCAGTCCGTGTGCGTCCACATGACTCCAAAGCCGGCGGCAGGAGCTTCCGAGGGCGTTTAAAGCGCGCACCCGCAATATGCCTGCCATCTGTCGGCACTTGCAGAAGGTGTTTGCTAGCCAGTTTACAGAGTAAGTCCGGCTGTGGCACCATCCCGTGGTGACGTTGCGAACGTTGGTCAGTCCAAAGCACTTCAAGGTCAGCGCATGCACCAGGTCACTAATGCTAACACATTAAATCCGCAACACTGAATTGATGAGATCAGCCAGGAGGTCTTTCAGTTGTCCGGTCCCCAGCCAGGTTCGCGCGACGCATCATGGTGGAATACAAGGAGTTGCAGCGCACCCAGTAAGATCGACTCAGGCTCAAATCTTTGAACCAGCCTTGAAATTTCAGCTTTGAAGATTCCCGCGTTAAACTTCCTTTGTCTGCTGAGATGGAGGGAGGAGTGGCAGGCAGGATGAGGAGGTGAGGAGGAGGAAGGCGGGGTATACGCTCCCCTCAGTACCCTTTCCTCCTCGCGCTCAAGAGCTGCGCTTTAATTCGGTGTTACAGGGAGTTGTGAACGGCATTCATTTTTTAACTAGATATTGGTGTGTTGGATGTGATACTGCCCCTTTGAACACTACACTCTTTAAAAAAGGAGTCCAAAAGGAGTCGTTGCTTCCATGACTCCCTTTGACACTTCACGACTCTCTTAGAGAGTCAATGATTCGTGTGACTCTGTTTTGACTCTTCCCCTTCTCAACGGGAGTCACAGGTCAGCAGCATTTGACCTACCGAAAAAAAAAGACAGATGCCAGAGGCACAATGCTTTAGCAAACTGGGTACTACTCGCCTTTCACAAAATGTAATTAAAAGTTCAGGCAAGATTTAGCAACACAAAAAAATGTATGTCCGAATTTGTTATTTTCGCAATTTGCCTGCAAGAAATATAATCGATTTTGAGGAATCAGTCTAAAAGGCAAGTCGGACAAAGCCCTAGCAAACAGTTTCCGGTTAGCCCAGCCCAGAGTTTGAGGAATCCACCTAAAAGGCAAGTCGGATAAAGTCTGGGCCAACAGTCTCCGACAGTCTGTGGCTGCTCATTACACACATATTAACCCCCATCCCCCCATAAACGCTGCTTCGCGGCGTCCAGCCGGCAACCCAAGCCCCGCGGTTTCCCTATGCACCTCTGGAAAGGGAGTCCCATACCATTAATTCAAACCTTCGTCGACAACATTTTTTTTCAGTAATAATTGTGCAAAAAAAAATTAAAAAGGAAAGGCAAAAAAGTATGCACGAAGTTTCGTCGACATTTATTTTTCTCAATAATAATTGCAAAAAAAAAACAAAAAAACACGTCAGTTTATTTTTTGCGTCGAACCTGGGTTCGCTCCGTATGAAGCGGGCATCTTTCCACAATGCTACACCTGCGGGTACTCGTTTTAAGAATTCGTTTTATATGAGATCCAACAAGTTTCGCGTCGTGCGCATTATTCTAAACCAAATCCTGCGTCTGCATTTTACATATTTCTAGAACTGTCATGGGGTGCGTCTCTGGGAGTGAGTGAAGGTGCAGCAGCCTATTCAAGACTATACTCCGTTTCATACATAGCGTGCAACGCAGTCAAATCTAGCGCACTGGTTTGCATCACCGACCGTGTCTACGTTCACCCCATAAAATAGTGCGTCCCCTGCAAAAACATTTTTAAAAAAGTAAAAAAATGTGCCTTCATTGGAGCTAGTAGACTGATAGTGGCGTTATGATTTCGGCGGAGCACAAATTTTTTTCAATAAAAAGGAAAAGATAATGTAAACTACTTTAAATTGTTTTCGGTTTCGTCCATGCGGCAGCCGCTGCGGGTTTTCGGGTGGTGTGGCACTGGCTGGTTTTGAAAAGATGTCGTCTTACGCAGCAAGCTCAAGTACCTCTCCTGCTCGGATATTTTTGAAGATTCGTTGTGCGAAGACCTTGAAAGAGTGCAAGCCGGTGATCGCCAAGGTGTACGCGAGTACAAGAACGCGTTTCCCGGAGAAGTCGGTCGTGAAGTCCTGGAGACGGTCAGTAACGACACCGGAGTGTGCGCCTGTACTGTCGCGAAGTACAAGGCGCAGTGTCTATCTGGCAAGGTGGCGTCCCCGAAGCGGAGACCTCGCAATGTAGAAGTTTTGAGCACGGAAACCGTCAAGCATGCCGAAATCACATACAACGCCATTCGCCTGAAGGTGCAGCGCAAGCACCCCGAAAGGGGATTCCTACCCTTGACAGCTATTTCAAAATAAACTGTACAGGCCACAACTATTGTCGATTAACGTCCTATTATAAATTTTGGGACAAGGCTGCTATCAGTACGATTCCTCATTCCACGCTGCACGAAAGAAAAATATAACTCGGTGCTGGATGCAAGTAACACTTGCAAAGCGGCAGGGCAGGTGGTAGAAATGTGGCCTCTCGGCGACTTATAAATAAAAAGCAAGAAGAAAGGAGGAATTGAAATATGCAGTTCGGCAATGCGCGCAATCTTGCACGAAAAATGCATCTAAAAAAATCTTCGCGCGTCTAGTGGGTGTGCCCTTTTTGAGAACCAAACTGCGAGTTGAAGCAACGCCGAAGGCTCGGGTCTCGCAGCGCCGCCTGTTGAATAACCATTCGAAGAGTTTGCACACTGTGAAGGTAACAGCGTTCACACCGAAAAGCTCTCTTTACAACACCTTCACACACACACACACAGCTCAAAATTGAATGGGGGCCACTGAGGTTTTAAGAGCCACTGATCGTAGTAAGCGCATTCCAAAGACGCCGCGCTGTCGTAGATTGCTTTAGATGCGGACCATCTCTTGCTCGGGTCTATGTCCCGCGGCGTCGTAGTCCGCAGTCACACTACGCATGCGCAACTCTCCTCCTTCCCTCTCTCCAACAGCTGCGCCTTACTCTCTCCGCTCTCTCTCTCCACCAGCTGCGTGCACTTCGCGTGCGTTCGCTTCTACTCACACCGCGCGCGCATGCGCAACTCTCCTCCTCTAGTCTCCTCTCCTTCAAGTGTGAATATAAGCAGCGGTAGCGCGCTGCCAACACCTCCTACAAGACAAGGCCGTAGCGCTCTCCTCGTGACGTCGCGAAGGAAGGCCATCGGGGGCGCGCGGCGAAGCGAAGGCAACGCGCGTGGATCGACCGTCGTAACGCGCTTTTAGTCACATACGCGTGTCTTGTTAGCTACAATGAAAGCTGCACATAGCAACGGGTGTCGAAAACATTTTATTACACGGGCAAAATATTACACCGCTAAATAATCGGGATGAAATGGTACGGGGTAGGCGTATAAGAGAAAACATTGAGCCACGCAATGATTGCTGTAGGAATGCATATTTTACACAGATATACTTCGACAAAATGGCGAGACACGCAGTGATTGGACACAGCAAAACAAATCACAGTTAAAAATCAGGTAGACGTAGTCAACGCGGACACGGCTAGACAAGTGTCACTTACGATCATGTAAGCGATGTTATCGCGTGCAGTCACTGAATTCTTGCATCATACTCCGGCCACACGGCAAAAGTAATGTAATTTCGATCGAATGACATTATGGGGTCGACAAATCAGCTTGCGACGCTCATATAATCACTCAAGACCTCGATCTGATTAAGTCCCATATCATTTAATGAAAATATATTAACTTTTCCGTGTGGCAGGTGTACTAAACTTACTATTTACAGTCAACTAATTTACTTCTCCTATGGGCTCGAGCTGCCTTAGAACAAAATATCTGATTTTGTATACAATATTACTATTACCTTAAATACAGTTAAGATTATAGTATAAAAGCGGTAAAGGCAATAAAATAACATTAGTATAAACACATTAGCACAAACAACACACTTTGTATAATCACACAAACTTGTTATTCACCTTCCAGTGAAAACTAGAATATTACCACGCATATTTACAAATGTCGACGCAACCGCACACGGATAACGACGAACAAGATGCCATTCTGTCATGAAAAACAAAAACGAAAAAACAACCCGACTGCAGCACTTTACTCGCGTCCCACATGACCAAGAAAGCCCGTAAATAAGTTGTTACTCACTTGTCGATCGTATCCATACGTCCCACAATATCCGTGGCGAAAACATTTGAACACGAACTTTAGGTCTATCGATAATCGACCAGTGTCATCGTTGGCTGGTTGCCACATATGTCACTCGAAACCGTAGCAGGACTTGTTCTGCGAATCCACGTAAATGCCGTAGTATCAAGCGAACACAAAAAAAACTACCCGAGACTGCGGTGCCGATCAAGAAACCACAGGAAGGATCAAAAGAACCACACACACACACACACCGAGCAGCGAGCGGCAGCAGTGTGGGAGGCTTAACCAGCTCAACGTCGTCGACCCATCTCTTGCTCGCGTGCGCTCCCTGCAGCGATGACTGGATTTTTTTCGGTTCCCTTCCCTTCTCAAAGTCTCAGGGTTCCTTTTTAGACAGTCAGCAGCTCACACACAACGTAAATTTACCAGAATCGGAGCCCGTACGAGGGAAGAAAACGTCGCAGCGGACCGGTTCATTCGAAAAGTGTGGGGATCTGCGGGATTGCACTGATTGCACGTAGTCCCGCGGTTACGGGGATAATCATAAATAAGAAATTCGTACTTTCAACCTTGATAGCGCGTTGTATATTATGTTTATATTATATATATAATAAATTGTACAATACTGCGCTTTTAAAACATATATTAATGTCAGATAAACGCTCCCGAACACCCCGCGGCGCTCAATTTTTTTCACGTCGATGCGGTCGATGCCACAAAATTTTCTCACGTAGTTGCGCTATGGACTTCCTTCCTCCGCCATTGTGACGTAACCACTCGGAGCGCTCTGGCCTTCTCTTCTAGGAGGTGTTGGCGCTGCGCGCGTTCCCCGGAGGAGTGAAAGGAGGATAGTTTTGGGCGCGCGGGTCGCAGCGCCACGCCAGGGCTTTCCAGTGGAGTGGGCTTTCCCCGCAACTCTGCGGCTGTCGTCTGCTAGCGTTTCTCGGCCGCTCGCGTCCGCCGCAGCCCAAATCCGGCCGCCCAAAAGAAATCAGTCAAGAAGGGAATAAATTAATTAAGCAAAGAGAAGCTACGCTTGCCAATTCTAAGGAGGATAATTTGGAAATGATGTAAATATAAGCAGAAGAAAAGTTTTGCTAAATCTAAAAGAAGAGATCTATCGGGGGCTGGTGCGGGGAGAACCGACGCGACGGAAGAAGGAGAAAAGAAAAATGAAATGCAAAAGGAAGGAAAAGATTAGCAATTAAAAATAAAGGCAAGCGAGAAGCTGTACCACCAGTTCAGCGCTGTTGACTCCACTTCACTCCGTTCTTCCGATGAAGTGTGATGGAAGCAACAGCCCCGTCAGTTAGTGGGTTGGCGCAAGCAAGCGTCAGCATCACCCCACAAACTAACAGCAACGCTACGTCCACTGAAGACAAAGCTGCGCAGCGAAGGGCACGCGACGCTGAGCGCAAACGCTTGAAGCGAGCGGCAGACCCTGAACTACGGCAACGAGAAGCGGCGTCCATTCGCAAGTTAACAACGTAATAACACGCAAGTTAACAACGTTACTAACAACGTTACTAACACCGTTAATAACACCGTTAATAACGATCCGCGAGGCTCCGCATCACCCCATGGTTCCCCTCGGGAAGATGGTGTCATTTTTTCACCAGCTAGGTCCTGTAGGGATGAGGCCAAGGCTGGGGGATTCATCGCCGGAAACGTAAAGGAACCAAGCAAACGACGTGGGGCTCGTGGACGCGGTTTGTGGGAGCCAACGACGTCCAAGCCACGATCCGAGCAGCCCTAGTTGCAGCCTTGCTTCGGAGAAGACTGGATATCCTTTCCGGCGGGCAGACAATACTTAGACAGCATGCTTGCGGCTGATACGGATTGCAGGAGGTGGATAACAGGACAACCAATGCACAGAAAATAGGTTGAGCACGACACAGAGCACGCACAGAGAACGATTGTCGCCGCCATGTTGAAATAAAACGAAGCTAAGCCAGGCCAAGCTTCAGTTTAGTACACAGACAACATACTTCATTACAAAAAATTAGATAAATGTTAAAACAAAGTTTTTACGTTTAAAAGTTCTAATGTATGTCGACTAAAACAGGAACATTCACGTTGCGTCAAATGAGCTTCGTCGTAACCACTGTCGTCGGAACCAGCGAACGTCGCCGCATCGTCATCGCCACCGTAACGAAAATCATCCCCTACCCCCTTCCCTAACTAACGATGACCGTTCGGCCTCTGGCTGTAACTCCCACGTTAGTATTTCCTCTTTCGCAAGTCTTCTCTCTCTCTCGCTCTCTCTCTCTCTCTCTCTCTGAGCGGCCAGGGGCGATTCTCACTGGAGGAGGCTGTGCTCGACGGAGCCCTGCGTTCTTGTCATGACCCACCCTTTTTCGTGATCCTGCCAATAGAGGCAGAGCGGACTCCCGAGCTGCGATAATGTCAATTCAGAGAGTGCCGTTATCTCGGACTTTGTTGGCCTTTGGGCAAACCTGTTTGCATATTAGCTAATAAATACTCCATTATATGGACCCAAGGAGCCTACTGTGTTTCTACATGGTACCCCCCTCCCACGCCCCCCCTCCCCCTCCCAGAAAAAAAAAACGAAAAAAAAACGAGAAATTACAACGGCAAACCGGGTGCAGTGTGACGACAACCCATGCAAGGCATGTATTCAGGAGGGCAAAATAGCTTACCTATAGCTATCTTTAAAATTCGGCTTTAAAAATGGAGACCTTGAGAATGACGAAGACAATAACTAGCCGCCTTCATTATTTCTGCGCAACACTGTGGGAAATGTAGCACTGTAGACCACTATACATCAGATTTGTCAGCGTATCTCAGAACTCTAAGAGCAATTTTCAGGTCTTTGGAAAGAAGTCTGTAATAAACGGTTACGAAAAAGGACTGTGGAAGTAAAGGCAAAATATTGGAAGGGGTCATACGGCGCTTCTGAATCTCGAATCCGACCGGCTGCCGGCCATTTACTAGGTTACATGAACGCACGTCACTCCTTCCAATACCCAATGCCCCTCTGGGCATTGAGTATTGGGACACTGAAGTGCTTTTTGATATCCTCGTTTTATTGTCAAAACTAAATCTACCAGATCTAAGCTTCTTAAAAAAACACAAAATGACATTTATGCGCAGCCGATTGGAATCCATCACTTGCGAGTGATTCACAAACGCCGTCCGTCGTTCGACCATATTCGGCAAAGTTCTGTGGCGCCATCTGTCGTTCAACGACAAAGGTAAGTGTCGGGATCTTTTATCACGTTTTTAATATGCATGTCGGCCGCGCATACGTGCAATTTTGTGTTGTTTGGGATGCTTAGATCTGGTAGATTTAGTTTTGACCATAAAGCTAAGACCTCAAAACGCACTTCAGTTTAACTTTGTTTTTGTGGCACCACTTTTGGAAACACAAAAACAATGGTGCTGACGGGTGCAGCCCCCTTTTCGTGATCTCAGACAAATGGTGTTTCGTACGGGGCAGGGTCACTCCTGGAGTTCTTATGTGCAATAAACTAACCGTCGCATGCATCTAACGTCATCACACCTCGACAATGGCCCTTCGTACTTGTTTTTTTGCCGAGAAATACAAATTCTGTTGTGCAAAATATATGCTGAATTAGGTACGCGTGCTTGAACAAGGCCCTTCACAATGGCTTCTGATGTCATGTCAGTGTAAGCCATGTATAGTCACTTGAAGGATGAGAACGGCAGCAATCTCACTCAGTTGTCTTGCCTCTAGCTTGAGAATTCTACCTCGATAACACTTTGAAGTCTTGTGAGCTTTTAGCGTCCACGCGCAGCCATTGTACGGCCAGCATATTGAAGGACTCTGGTACGGCGGAAGGTAACGAGCGTGTTGCCGCAGGCACATTAGAAAGAGACGCCCTTCAATCCTCGCATTGTCTTTGACTGTGCATAGTAGAGCTCTGCACGAGGCCGGGCCAAGCCGAAAGCCTGGGCCCGGTTTGGTCTGTGGGCCGGACCCTGGTCGGATAGCACATATTGATTCCGGAGGGGGTAGCACGGATTGTCTCCGAGCCCGGGCCAGGAAGATGGTGCAGCACACTTTCTAAAACGTTCAGAAGATGTTAACGCATAGATCGTTTAGATTTGAAAGAAATAAAAAAAAGCCGAAGTGACAACTCGCTGCGTCGCTACTAATAAAACCTTAGAAATAAAGAAGGCTGTCTTGGACTAAGAAAGCCCACAATAGAAGATACGAAGAATCCTGAAAATTCCATCAACATAGTGGGACAGCTGCCAACAGGCAAGAAAATGAGGGCAATGCGGTCACATTTGACAGTACGATTGTCTTTCCCTTCGCTTTTCAAACACATGAAGCAGAAAAAGAACTTCCTGTGGCTACCAAAGATAAGCTATGCATTCTATATTCTAGCTCAACTCATCCCCGTAGTATGTATTCTATATTTGTGAAACATTCCGAAGGTTCACCACGTGACTGCGATACGACAGCGTCTAGCATGCAAATTAAGCTAAACGAATCAAATGGCCTGGCATCCCATCGGGCCGGGTCCGGGCAGGGCCTTATGAGGTAGGCATTACATCGGGCCGGGTTCGGATCGGGTAAGAGTTATAGCGAGCGGGCTCGGGCCGGGCCAAAAAAAAAAGGCCCGTACCGTCCTCTAGTACATAAACAAGAATGAGTGTGTGAAATGACAACCATTCGGGCGACAGGAATAAGCTAAAGGAGCCACGGCGGCGCCGGCCATGGGGGAAACGTACGAGGGAAACGATTGTGGAACTCGGTAACACGTGGAGTGACCCACGAAGCAAACCCATCCGGAGGACTCCCCGTCAAAGTTGCGTTTCTTATGATAATCACCGAGTAGGCCTGCGCAGCAGCCTCGGCAGCGAGTACCGTGTCCAGAGGACAAGGTTCGCCAGCAAGTTCCACAAGGACGTGCTTTCCTGAAGCCGAAGCCATGTCCAAGTCGCAGCTGTCGTTGAGGGTCCGGGCGACGAGCATTTTAAAGCCACGATACTCCTGCGAAGGTTCCGTCGATTGTCTCGTGGATATACGAAGACATATTTATTAAACAGGCTATTATCATCGGCAGCTAACCAATATAGAAAGCTTGAGAGCTATTGTTCGTTGTCCCACACGCGAAATGGCTATAAAAATCAAAGCTAAGCTCCAGCGAAGGGCAAGTGGTATTTTGGACGTTTAGAATTTGATATCTCAACACGTTTTCGAGCCCACGTGTGGGCATTTTGTACTTCGCGGCGACAACGATGCACGACTTGTCCTCCAGGTACGAGTGGATGCCATGACGTAATATCCCAGTCAAATGTAATCCTAATCCTTCCTGAAAAGAAAAGTGATACGTCTAAAGTGAAAGGTCAAGAGTACACACTCATTAAGTTCTCGTTCTTCAAACGGCAACAATCTAACGTACAGTCGGGCAAGACGAACTGCTTGAGCGCAATGCAAGCGTCAAGACGAGCTCAGATAATGGGATGCTTAAGTCGCTTCAAATCAACGGCTCTGTTCGAATCGATATTGACCAGCACACAGCACCTATAGGAGCGCGTATATTGTGTGCGAACAGATCCACCCGCTTGCTTCGCCCCTTTACGCACCTGCCTTCACTGATCCAGGAGGAAGATTGCAACTGAACAGAACGTTATGCTCATTTGAAGCAACTGCGCAAACAGGGTGAAAACATGCTAACCATCCAGCTGCTTTCTTTGCGGGGCACTTGGGAACTCTAAAAACGTTATACACGTTTTATATTTATTTTATTATTTTTTTAGGGGAGGGGGGACTTTTTATAACGTTCAATATCTTCTGTCCCGCGGGCTGCACAACGAAGCACACATGGAGGACTCATGCGCTACATGCCCATCCAAAATGAGTGTTTGTTTATATGTTGTATTATAAACGGGCACAAAATGGCAACACCAAGCGCCCCAGCGAACTGCAGCACTTCATGACACTCGCCCTCCTGTTTACTGGTATACTGTCTAGCCACGCGTAACTCGTTTCTGAAAAGGGAGAGAGAGAGAGAGAGAGAGGCAAACTTGTACGTAACGCGTCACGTGTGACGTCTTAGTTGTACCTCGTTACTTTTTTCTCTAACGAAGTAGTACACGATCTATACTCTGCATCAACTATTTTGTGCTACATTGTCAATGATATCGTAGCTTCTACTGTGCATCAGTCCCTCACTGCTGCGAGAGCCCGTGGCTTTGTCTTTCGTGCCTCATTTGCATGCACTCGCGCAACTAGCTTTCACAGATTTGGAGCACTGCGGACGCTAGGCTAGCTTTGACGACGTAGTTTAAAATGGTTGACGCCGGGTATAGTTACTTTTCAGAGAAGAACCAAGTAACGTATCTTCGTTACTTTTAATGAGGTAAGGAGTAACGGTATTTAGTTACTTCTGGCGGAGAACGTGTACAACACAAGTACCCAAGCTGGTTCCCTTCCCAGCTGGCGCCGATAATTTGCACGACGAGAAGACGCTAGACCATAAAAAGATATGTGCATGGTGTAAGTCTGTAGAGCCGTTGGGGTGATGTAGCAGTGGATATGCAGCTAGACACAGGGGCACCGGTGTCTGTCATCACATGGGCCACGTACCAGCGACACAAGGACGTCTGGCCGAAACTTCGCAAGACTGCGACAGAGCTGACGTGCTTCCTGGGAAAACTGCCCGTGCGCGGACAGCTCGAGATGCAAGTTTCACTGGGGAACAAGACTGTGACCGGAACGTTGACAGTCCTGAAGTGCCCTGGACCTAACCTATGCGGCCGTGACCTGCTGCGTGATTTCCACCTGCTGCCAGCGCCAGCCTTCGTCAATCAGTGCCAAGGTGAGCGAACAAGCGCTACCGGCGGCGGGCCGATACTTCCGGAGTTCACCGACCTGTTCGAGCCGGGCCTAGGATTGTTGAAGGGTCCCCCAGCCCGCGTCCAACTTCGAGAGGGTGCGGTCCCCAAGTTCTACAAAGCTCGACCTGTGCGGTACGCACTGCGAGAGATGATTTCTGATGAGTTGGACCGGCTGGTAAAGTTAGGCGTATTGTCCCCAGTGGCAACGTGACACTGGGCGACACCTCTGGTTCCGATTGTTAAAAGGAATGGCAGCATTAGTCTTTGCGGTGATTTTAAAATGACGGTTAACAGTGCCTGCCATGTTGAACAATATCCGCTGCCACGAATTGATGACATTTTTGCGGCGCTAAACGGCGGGGAAGTCTTCAGCACGATTGACTTGAAAGATGCATATAACCAGCTGCCCTTGGATAAAGCAGCCAGTATGCTGACAGTGGTGAACACACAGAAGGGTTTGTTCGCCTTTAATCGGCTACCCTTCGGTATCACGTCAGCTCCGGCTATTTTTCAAAGACGCATTGAAGCGGTGTTGCAAGGATTGCCTGGTGTACAGGTATATCTGGACGACATTATTGTGGCCGAGAAACAGCACGACAGCGGCCTTCTCCAGACGGTGTTGCGGCGGCTGCGAGAGTCCGTGTTAAGGCTGAATCCAGAGAAATGCAAGTTTCGGCAGCAAGAAGGCAACTTCTTAGGTCACCGAATTGACGCGAAAGGCCTACACCCTAAGGCGGAAAACGTGGCTGCGGTGATTTCATTACCCTTACCAACCTGCGTGACAGAATTAAGGGCGTTTTGGGGGTTAGTGACCTATTACCACAAGTTCTTGCCAGGCGTATCCTCGAGCTTGGGGCCTTTGTATGATCTTCTGAAGAAGGGGACAGTATGGAAGTGAGGCGATGTCCAGGAGGAAGCTTTCAAACGAACAAAGACTTTACTTCGGGAGGCTAACTTCCTCGCGCACTACGACCCCAAGAAGCCATTATGGTTAGCATGTGATGCGTCACCCACAGGGATTGGGGCAGTCCTGTCGCACCGAGAAGATGGCAAGGAACGCCCGTTCGGATTTCGTTCTCGGACGCTTTCGGCGGCAGAGCGAAACTACTCGCAGCTCCAGCGTGAGGCGCTTGCTCTTGTGTTTGGTGTTACCAAATTTCGTCAATACTTGCTTGGGGATACGTTCATGCTAGTTACCGACCATAAACCCCTCGTGCGGCTCTTTCACCCGGAAAGACCGATTCCCGCGATGGCGGCTGCAAGAACACAGCGCTGAGCGCTACTGCTGAGTGCCTGCTCATCCAACATCGAGTATAAGCCAGGAAAAAGCAACATCACGGCAGATGCCTTGAGTCGCTTACCGGTACCCTGAATGGAGGACAACAGCACACGTCTTGCTGACAAAGATGCGCAAGAGTACGTACTGCTGACCGAACAGTTCAATGACGGCGTGATATCGGCCCAGCGACTAGCTGTGCTCACAGATAACGATTTGCCGTTACAGCAAATTCGTAGTTGGATACAGAACGGCTGGCCACAGCAGTTGCCGGAGCCACAGCTGGCGTTGCGCCCGTATTTTGACCGTAGGGACGAACTGACGCTGAGTCATGGGCTTATCTACTGGGGGCACCGTGCGGTAATCCCAACAAAGGCGAGAGAAACAATGCTAGAGATGTTACATGCCACGCACCAAGGTATTGCGGCGATGAAGACGCTCGCTCGCTCGCTTTTTTGGTACCCCCGAGTTGACAGCGACATTGAACGTTTGGCCAAACTCTGCCAGGCTTGCATAGAAGTCTCCTGTATGCCACTAGCAAAGCCTTCCGTTAGCTGGCCGGACACGGGAGAAAGGTGGTCAAGATTGCATGTCGATTTTGCGGGGCCGGTCGATAATCACATACTGCTGATCGTCATTGACTCGCAAAGCAAGTGGCTCGAGGTTATCCCAATGAAGACGGCCAGTTCCCTTACGACTATTGAAGCCTTGCGTACCATTTTTGGACGGTTTGGGTTGCCAACTACCGTTGTGTCAGACAACGGACCGCAATTTACAAGCGACGAATTTCGCAGGTTCGTGGAGCGGAACAACATCATCCACCTGACAACGGCGCCCTACCATCCCCCGGTCGAACGGGCTGGCCGAGCGGGCCGTTCGTACCATCAAGCAAGGGCTGGTAAAAAACTGCGTGGGATCCCTTCAGACCCGTCTTGCCCGGTTTCTCCATCGGTATCGTCGAACTCCCCTAAGATGTGGAAAAACACCGGCCAATTTGTGACTCGGATACGAAATCCGCTCGTGCCTCGACAACGTTGTACCTCGGCCCAGGACGGCAAAGGAGGTACCACAACGAACTTTTCAGAAAGGGCAGTCGGTGTGGAGCCGTAATTACGGAAAGGGGAACAAATGGGAACCAGCTACAATAGAAGCGACCATGGGTGCGAGAATGGTTCGTGTGCGCGGCTCGCAGGAGGGCCAACAACGAAGACACCTTGACCAATTGAAAAACCGAATTGTCCCCACGAAGCATGCGACTACAGTGGAAGCCCTACCCTCGGTCGTGGAGGGATCAACGGCCCCTACTACAGGCGACCCCCGCGAAGAGAGCTGGTCACGGAGCCTTCAAGGACCCCCGCGGATGACACCCCCACCACCATCACCACTCAGCCAACGAGCCCGCTGAGGCGTTCCACTAGAAGACGGAAGCCACCGGACCGTTACTCGCCTTAAAGGTGAAGGAGTGCTGTGACAGATAGTGACGCTGCTATTATCTAGTGCTGTGACAGACAGTGACGCTGCTATTATCTTATCCTAATCTACTTGCCCTCCTTGTTGTTGTTCTGTTCTTTCTTTTGCTCACCAACCCACTAGCTGATAAAAAGAAGCACAGCCCTTGAATAAACGTTCAGTCTGTTCGAGACGTTGTACCCGTCACTCCAGATATGTACAAGGTATAAGTCTGTAGAGCCCACAGTTATCCCCAAATTAACGCGTTAAAAAGCAAGTGACTATTAATCACAAATATTTGTAGCGGCTGCATTACTTCATGAAAACGACAAATTAAAAAAAAAACGAAAAATAACGCGTTACATTTCAAGCTGACGTAACGCGTTTCTTTTGAATCGCAGGAACGAGTAGTTACGCTTAAACAATGATGTCGAAGTCGAGCTGGTGTACATTTACCATTTTTTTAAACCACCTCAGACCGGGCGGAATCGAGAAGTATTCAAAAGAAAAAAAGAACAGAATGACAGAAGGCAACGACTTTATTCAGTAGCGTCTTTATATTCGATTCTTCACTTTCTCCACCCACTCTGAGGTGGATTGTGAAAAGCGTAACATAGTTAGTTACTTCATTTTAGTAACGTGTGCATGCCTGCGGAAAAGTTAGCCTGAGCGTTTGGCTCTAGCAGTAAACTTCTAGGTTACTGCCCAAAAAATCACCTGTGATGCAGGAGCCGGTACAAGCAGGGCAGAAAGAACCAGCAGCGCCGGCGGCGACGTGAGGAGCGCGGGGATGCCGCAGGCGACCCTGGGAGGTCCGCTGTGGCGACGGGGTTCGTAGCGCTCCGCTACGAGGCCGACGTGGGCAGCTCCAGCCCCATACCCCAGGGAACCCACGCTGAGGACCAGTCTTCCTCTTCTTCATCCACCTTTCACCCTTGTATAAAGAGAGCGGCCGTAAGGACCAGTACATTTGACACAATTTGGACTCGAATGTCGCCTCGCGAAAAGTTTTATGTATATTATTAAAGCTCAACTCAGAGGTATTAAAAAAATAAAAAAATAAATAAACAACGGCGTAAATAAGATATAACCGATATTCATAATCTCCACACTGGTTTGCATCCTGCTTAGGATGCCTACATGTCTGTCTGTCTCACGTAAGACCGAAAACATCCGTTGTTGCACTGACTAGGAGAGTGCGTGACGGACTGTCACACTCGGTGAGTGACTCTGCTCCGTTTCACCTTATATTGTACTGCAGCGAAGGCTAGAAGCGCGAGCTCATTGCGCAGGCAGCTGCCCTTGGTGCACGAGAGCTTGTGCCAGAGAAATGTGCCCTAGAGCAAGGAGCTACATAGCACTTGTAGCCTTTCCTGCGGTACAACCACCGTGGGTAGAACACAAGATGAAACAAAGTATAATGATGCATTCACTCGACGGAGATTTCTTCCACACAGGAGAAAATGGCATCGCGCGTCGAGGTCACCTGTGCCACATCATGGTTGCTTGCTATACACTTTTCACCCTTAAAGTGCCCTTGAAACGAATTTTGGGCTGAAGTAAATCAGTTTATATTGGGATTTTACTAATTACACATCGTTCAGTGGCCCAAAAGAAAAAAGGTAGAAAGTCGAAAGCCTGACTTGCGGTACGAAACTTTTGAAAAAAGCGGACTATTTCGTACCTCCTTCCCTTCGTAAGCTCTCTGCCTTTTCACTGTGATACATCCGCGGACCCCGCAGCGCGTCACCGGTCCCCCGCAGCGCGTCACCGGGCCCCTGTAGCGCGTCACCGGGCCCAAACGCACGTCACACGTCACCAGACCTTACTTATTCCCTTCACCCCTAAGCTGACATTGTGGTGGAAGCTACGCGCTTGCCGGACCAATCAGCCAGCTCCCTCTCATCACCTGACCTCATTCTCTGCGCCTGGGTATGCGCGAGAGAACGTGATCACGTGGCAAAAGTGTGGCTGGCCCAACGAGCACGTAGCTTCCACCGCACTGTCAGCTTCGGGGTGAACGGGGTGGGGAAAGCAACTTTTGTCTGAATTTTGAGCGACGGGATAATCTTCTAGGGGGACAATGGCTGTGTCCGGCTATACAAACGAGATTCCGAGCAAGAGGTACTCCCCCCTTTCTGTCTTCTTGAACCGTTCGGTAGAATGCGCAATTTATGAGTTGAGGAGGAAAGCTAAACAGGAAAAAGCTGGAAAAGCGTTCCATGACTCCTTTAAAGCCGACGACCACACACGCGATTCTGCAAGGCAAAACATCCTCCTCACCCTGGGGGAGGAGAAAACAGGCAACCAAATACTTTACTAGGGGAATACATTCCACTCCTCTCAAAGACAATGGCCTCGGCTCGGACAGGTTTTCTGGGCTTGGCGAGAGCCATCTATCGTCGGGGAGGTCTCGGCGGTAAATGATAATGATGACGATGGTTGTTCGACATACCAAATTCATTGTTGTGGAAATGCTCGAGACGCGTGCCGCGCGCCACTTCTATACTTCGCTTCACCTTGTCTTGTACCGCAGCGAAGGCTAGGAGCGCGAGCTCATAGCGTTGGCAGCTGCCCTTGGTGCACGAGAGCGTGTGCCGCCGAGATGTGCTTTAGAGCAAGGAGCTCGCGCTTGTAGCCTTTCCTGCTGTACAACACAAGCTGAAACAAAGTATAGTGGTCACGGCACGTGCATCGACGCTGTGCCGCCAAGATCTTCCCAAGAGTTGCACGCTGCGCGTGCCTCGTGCATTGACGCACCTTGCGCTACTTTTGAAACATGAAGGGGCTTTATACTCTGTTTCATACATAGCGTGCAACGCTGTCAAAGCTAGTGGCGCGAGCACGGGGCTTCATCTCGTTGATCATTTGCACGAGTTCTCGCGCGAACAAAACCATAAATGAAGCCACGCACTCGCGCCAGTAGCTTTGACAGTGTTGCACGCTAAGTATGAAACAGAGTATAGGTGGAACCGGAGACGACACCGCCGCGGCCGCCGGGAACATCCACGTGCACATGCGCGTGGACTGGCGCGGACGTCCACTCCGTCAGGGCTGGATTCGGCGCTGTAGGCGTTCTGTCTAATGCAAATGAGCGGAGTGGAATGTATTCCCCTAGTAAAGTATTTGAGGCAACGGTGGACAGGGCAGAAGGGGGAGAGGAGGAAGAGAGGGAAAAGTAGACAGCGCGAACTGATCGTCGGTCTTTAAGCTGAGACTACGGCCAAAGCTGCAAGCGCGAGCTAGCCCGCGCTCCTGGCTTTGAAACGGGCGTTTCTAGCGCGAGCGCTCGTTCTGCAGGAGAACATTTTAAAGCAGTGATCTCGTGCTCTCGTGATTGCAGCATTGGCTGTAGTCTCGGCTTAAGAATGAACCGAGTATACACCCTTCCAATGTTTATAGGTCCTCAGCCCAGCGTGCGATCTCCTCAGCCCAGCACACGCATGTTTGTCGCTTCGAAAAGAAAGCGAACCACGCGCCATACGCACGAACATTAAAAATGGAACCGGCCAGGAGCACTTCTTTGGATAGGTCTGTGCGCCGATACAATGAAAGAGAGGAGGAGACGAGATAGCGCGGGAACGTCAGAATGCCGAGCTCTGAGCGTTCAGAATGCGGAACGCCGGCGTCCAGCGTTTGTCTTTCGCACTCGAAGGCGTTCGGCGAGTGCAGTGGAGTCAAATGCAGCTAGCTTTAGGTCTACCCACTAATCTTTCCAATCAGAGCTCGGCATTCTGAAGCAGTGTTGCGGAGTGGGCACCCCATTCTATTCCAATTCTATTCCGGGGAATTAAAGTTTTCGATAATTCCATTCCTTTCAACTCCTGGGAATGGGGACACTGGGCCCATTCCCGCTCCTTGAATGGCTGAATCGTTCCATTCCATTTCTCTCATTCCTAAACGTAAAAAAAGGCACTTGGCAGCTACATGTGTTGCAGGGTTGGGCAGAAATACTCAGAAATGTATTTGGAAATACAAATACTGGGACAGATGAAAATAGTAGCTAAAATATTGATACTCAAATATATCTGTAAAAATGCATGGCGGTATACGTAACGGAAATACATTTTAAAAAGAGGCAAACAGTCTTTGGAAATAAAAATACATGAATACATTTTAGGGAGGGCAGAAATACAAATACTGCTAATGCAATACATTTTTCAAATTTCTTTGAGACGCCAACTGAGATGAGGCTTTAAGTATGAAGTGGAAGTTTTTTATCCCAAAATACTGTTTCGCAGGCTTGGCACTTCGCCCTGAAGGTAGTGGTTCCGGACGGAGAGGAGTTTTCCATGGGTTCAAAAAAGCGTTCCATCAAGGATTGACCGCGGTCCCTTCCCTGACATACTGTCTGTCTAACAAGTGACGCGAAAAGACTTCGACCTCTAAATATATTCTATCATAACATCACCACTCCCTGTTCCAAAAGGGCGCCCCTCTTAACACTGATCACATGACGTCACGGTGGAATCAACTAGTATTCTTGTATCTATAGGTGTTGCATTGAACATGAACCTTTTCCCATGCTGCTGTATGAAAGGACAGTACGTACTTTCGTTGTAGGTGACCTCGTTGAAGATTATGTAGGCAGTTGCATTTCGAATTTTCGAGAATTGTGGACCACCTGAAGCATCCTGGAGCACATGTCAAATCTTTTGTTACGGTTGAAAAATGGATACGGTGGCATCCCTGTTGTGACGGTCCTTCGTGCCGACCCTCCGCCTCCTACGCATGAATGGCAGTCCTCAAGTTTCGCCTAGCATCATCCAAACAGAGACCTCGTGGATTGTGACCTGAGATGGCCGGCACAGGTGCGAGCTCTCCGAGAAACAGCCCTCTCGAGACGAGTCGCAGGTGTACAAAGTCTGGGTCGGCACAGCGAGGCCAAGTCTGGCCTCCTTCCTGGTTATCGGATCACCAGAGCAGCGGGTCACGTTCATGTCGACTGATGACGTACCCTTGAGCAGTGTAATATTACAGGCGCAGACACATTCGGATATGTGTTGAATTTCACTGCTTCAGTAATCCTACTATTTCAAGTCATCCACCACCAGAATCGTGTTGCAGCGGACTGTGACTCAGCTACTCGGCCACAGGCCAAGCAACACTTCCTTTGATTTCCTATTTCTCAAGGCTCTAACTAACTAGAAGCGGACATTGAATGCCAGTAAACAATAACTCATGCAATCCCTACCTAGGGACCTGCGGTAGAAGATGCTCCGACTCAACGCCTGGTACCCTACCTGTTTCGAGTCCTACGCAACATTTCTCAGAAGAGAAAAATAATTTGTAAAATCGGAAGGAACCTTGCTTAGCATAGTAACAATGCACCAATATCTCCTTTACCCTAATGCTCTCATAAATAAAAAGGAAAAAAAGGGGTTCGGACTTGTATTTTGTTTTTTGGAAAGGAGGGGGGTATTTCTCAAGAAATGTAACGAAACACATTTCATCCTGATTGTATCGCGATAAAAAAAAAAACAAAAAAAAACATTTTACATATATTTGATACAGGAATAGAGATACTGGTGAACAAATGTATTGCGATACAGAAATACATATATGAAATGTATTGCTGAAATACGATACTGCCCAACCTTGTTGTGTTGCCTGCATAAGCCGCTAAAAGCTCACTTTATCAAACGCATAGACAATTGCAAAAAAATGCTAAATGCTCCCAAACAGCACTGATTTCAATAAGCTCAAGGTGCTGGATTGCCTGGGGTTACTCGTAGTGCCTGCAGCGGTCTATCGCAAGGCGAAACAAAGTATGCAGAGCCTAAAGTCAAAGGAAATGAGCGGGAATCCGCTAGCTTGCTTGTAACCCTAACCCACCTGTATGTAAAAAAATACAACACAGAAAACAAGCATCGGAACTAAGACCAAGTAAAAGACGGACTTGCACGTAAAATTGCAGTATAAAAAATAGCGTCGGAGCAAAGCGCAAAAGGAGAAGAGAGAAGTGAATCTCGCTTTGTTTTAATGCCGAAACAAACCCAGATTTCGCACTTCAAAGGAGTGCGCGTGAATGAACGTGAAAGGCAGCAGGGTTGGCCACCTGCTAAACAACGCTCCTCGAACTATAGGCCCGTAGTTACAGTGTTCCGTAGCTCTAAAATTTTGAGCAGCGCTCCAGGCGAGCAGAATAAAATATTTGGCTCGCGTTCTGAACATGCGTCAATAAGCTTCCCCACTACAGTTTTTTATACTCGTTCCATTCTAAGTGCCAGCGTGACAGAGGCGACAAGAGCGAGTTCGAGCTAGGGTGCCTCAATGTCCTTCTGTTTAGGGTGATGCCACCCTTTGTAGTACACGATGCCGACAGCTCGCGCTCACGGGTAAAATACAAAGAAATCGACGAAAACAAATTGTCGACATAGTAAAGTCAGCGCAACGAGGTAGAGGGGCTTAGAGTGATAAACCGGAAGTTCGGAAGTGGCACCCCCCGGTTGCCGCCATTTTGTACGCAAAAGTGACCACACGTCACGTGACCTCACAAGAGCCGTGACGTCACCGGTAAGATGGCAGCGCCCAGAGCTGGCAAATGCGAGTTTGTTCGGTGCGCGGTAGCCGCGATGTGTAGCTGCTTTCCGACGACTTCGGTCTTCTTCGTGCTCGCTGACGCAGGTATAATGTGAAAATATGATGAAATGAGACTTCTTTACCTTTTTCCGCAAGATCGCCCTGTATCATCGGGATATTAACACCTGCGAGACAGCATCAGCCGTGTCGCCGTACCTGTGCTCGGATTCCCGGATGTGTTCAAGGGTCGATAGAACTTTGAGTGCTTTTAGCATGCAATTTTCGCTTTCTCTTAGCTTTGTTTGAACGTTGGAATGTCTGAGAATTGACGCGATATGTACACATCGGACGTAGGGCCTAGGGGAATTCGTTTCAGCCCTAGGTAACTGCATAATCACAGCCAACTTTTAGCGAGGAAGCTCCTGCGATCTTTACGTTTTGTACTTATAAACAATTTTACGATATAACTCCTAGCATAATGTATTCGCATTTTTCTAGCTTCGTTTGAACGTCTGAGAATCGAAGCGAAAGGTATACGTCGCGTGAGGACTTAGGGGAAGTTGTTTCAGCCCTGCGTCACCGAATAACCATAGAAACTTTTAGCGAGGAAGCTCCTGCGATCTTTAACCTTTTGTGCTAATCGACGATTCTACATTCGATCGCTTTTCTTCCTTTTTTTGTGAGTGCGAATTGCACACTTATTTTCAGCTGCGAGGATGACGTTTTTATTGAGTGGGGGGATGAATAAATCGTTGCAGGCACCTGCTTCAATGCTATTCGACTTGCTATTTTTGGTGTACGCATAGATTAATTGCGCAATTTTCTCTTTCGTAGGTTTTTTTGCAGCAATACTTTTTTTCATCAAGAGTGCATTGTATTAGTCGGTCAATCATTTACTTGTTCTAGTTACCTGTACAAGATGATTCATATTTGTGTTCACCCCTTGCCCGAAAAGCAGTCTTGTTGAAAAATGTTCACTACCATTCCTTTCGGTCTCTTCAATAGACTTCTTTCTAAAGTGTGGGCTGCCTATACTTCGTCTTACCATAACCTGGAAAAGGGCAACCGCCACAGCCCCCTCGTGCCAATCAGATTGACGGAGTGAAGGCATATGAGAAATCTGTGCTGACGAGCACTCTGATGATATGTTGTCATGTGCCTCTCTCCAACATGCCTATTGACTCACCAAGACTGTAGCCTTCGCCGCTTGCCAAATTGTGATGGAACGCATTACAGTAGCTATTACTCTAATTGCCCAAGGCCTTCATACTTTGGCCATTTGTTCGACAAGAATGTTATGTCCGCCATCACTGTGAACTCGGCTGAGCGCCTATTGGACTCGAATGCTGCATTAACGTTCGACGTGAACTGGGGTATATTCGCGTGCTTTGCACCGAAAAAAAAGGCGACAGTTGTGTTGCTTGATGGGGTTTTGCAAAGGGTCTATTGTGTCATACGTATTGGAAGTGTCCTGCTATATAACAATGCATGAACACATACCATTAAACTAGATGCTCAGAAGTGTGTTTGTTTTTGCAACTAACAAGTTACAGCAGTGTGCTTTAATGTTATTATCATGTGCATAGTTTTAAGTATCCTCTCTGCAATGTCTACAAAGGCCCCGGGAGAGAATAAATTAATAAATAACATTTTCACATCACTGGAGTTGGTTTTCGGATGCGCCATATGTTCAGTAGAAGTGGAACGAGTGCAGCCCAATGCAACCAGTCTGGTATGTCCCATTAATTAATATTGAGGGGTCAGAGATGCGAGTGTATTGAAAAGTTTCAGCACGTGCGGAGTGTATTCAAAAGTTCTTTGTGTAGAGACTCTGAAGACGTAAAGGCGAGCGGAAATATGTTTATTAGGTTAGTGTATCAAATATGTTGATTTCCACTTGATTACGTAATTATTCGTTCTTTGCAAATGGTTCCATAACGAGTTCTTTCTGCGACAGTCTCGTGTCAGGCGTTCAGTCATAGTACCTGTGTTGCTTGTTGTCGGATGATGCTCCTGGCACGTCGGTGTTCAGTTTGGTCGAGTGGCAACTTTGACCGACTGATGCCATCTTGTAATCATACGTCATGTGCGGCCACTGACATCTGATGCACTGAAGCTGCAGGGCTGGCTTCTAATCCGCAAATTTTCCTGGTAGTTTTCTGCATCAATGCAGCAAGCTTGGGCATGTATGAATGCTTTTGCGTTGGGGTGTCTCGTTGAATCGGCATTGAATAGTAACGGGTAGCCGATGGCGGTCATCGTGACTTTGTGGCATAAATCGCCCTCGGTTCGTCAGATGCCGCTTTGCTCGAAGTCTCCAGTTGAAATGCCTGTCGAACTTGTTCCGAAACAATCTCGGCAATCAAAATAAAAGCCGGGCAACTGATGGCAGGAAGCAGCTTCCTGGTCACCTCCCGGACAACGTCGTGGATGTCGCGGATGCCTGGGAGGCTGGCATCGAAGTTGCAGCTGGACGACTCGAGTGTCGAGAAGCTGGGGAGTTGTTGATAGCGACAGGCTCGGGCCTGCAGTGTACATTCAATGTTGGAAGCCGCGGTGATATGAACCCTTCGACTGCTGTCGTGGGGTTGCGGACAAGGCTGCCGGAGGTGTTGTACCTCACATGAGAGACATGGGATTCTTAGCTTCTTGTCTTCTGTAACATCAGGGTTGGCGGGGTGCTCGATCACGCCCAAAACATCTTCCACGAAGGCGGTGACGCTCTTGTTGGGGCCGCATCCTGGACAGAATCAGGAATTCGGCTCTCCCTGGTCAATGTTGGCTGATGAACGTGCACTTCTGCTCGATCGTGCAAACTTCCCACGACGTTAAGGAGGATTCGCGGTTCTCAAACCAGTGCCTGGCAGTTTCTTCCACGAGAAGTATAGGTTCTGCAGGAGCTAATTGTCCGTCTACCCATTGTGGCGGGCGACACGGCCATTTATTTCAATCCAGCCCTCGACGTCTTCATACACCTTGCGTGAAAGGGCATCGGAGTGTGAGGTGCGACGGGCATGCAAACGATGATGGGAGCGGACATGGTTTGCTGCTACAGGTTTGTCATTGTTGGCTTAGTCAGCTTCGGTTTTTCTGGCAAAAGACCGAATCCCGGTTGTTCTTGCTGGTAGTAGCGACTGGCTCGGATTTCAGGTTCTTTGAGGTGCATTTCCAAGGTTCGTCCTTGCGGTACTCGCTCGTCTTGCGGTTTTTCTGCCGTGCTTGGGATAGGACTTGGTTCACGGCTCGCCGGGCGTTTAAGACGCGGGGCAACTCGGCTGAGGAGCCGCCAGGGTCCACACAGAGTGAGGGGCTATGGGTAAAATGTGCAGCACCTCCACCAGAACATACGATGACAGCTGAGCATGGCCTGGAACTTTCCAGAATAGTAAATATTGATAGAAAATAGGACTGGAGCAAGCATCTGTGACAATATAACAAAACAGACAGAAGAGAGTCTATCCTGACCACTAAAAAAGCTGCCTTGTTTTAGAGGCATTCTGTTCAAATAAATCCTCTCCTTCGGGGTTTGGCGACTGCCGTGGACGAACTGAACTGAAATGGATGTGGAACCACTTTTCTGGTAATGAGCCGCTGCAGACTGTCGTAGCAAAGCGGCGTGAACGGGTGGACTGGGTAGGTAACACGCGCGATGAAATGCCCATACAGCTTGCAATTCGCGTACCGAGTGTTGATGAAACTTGTGTCGACGAAACGTGCGACAGACAAGCGGAATCAATACCAACTGCAACACCTGTGCTCCGTGAAAGTGCACGTCTACGCCAGAACAATTTAGGAAGCAGCACAGCATCACCTAAAGCACGGCACAGGAACTACCAACTTGAAGCACTTGGAGGCAGCTCTCCGGTGCGCCGCACAACCAAAGTGAGCCTTCGGTCATTTGAACGAAGCGACACCACGATTGCACACTGCCAAGCACGACTCACGCAATTTCCGTCGCTAAACTGCGTATCTAAACATATTGCAAACGCTTCACTGCAGACCTCGAAGATTCCGATGGTCAACGAGAGCACAGAAACGTCGCCACTTGCGGTATCCGAATCAATCCGAGGTCCGAGCAACGTAGGGCCGATTGTCTCTTTCGTGGCAATATCCCCGTTGGTCACCAGCGAAATGCACACCGTTTCTCCTTCTGTTCACG
>JAZHYW010044756.1:0-19984 GCA_037355805.1 Ixodes ricinus | reverse complement strand
ACTTAGCGGATATGAAAGTTTTTCCGGAATTTCACAGAATGATATTGAGAGGCTGCATTAACTGTGAGCGTAAAAAATGCAGTGGGGGAGATACTTCGGCTTAACTGATGTATATAGCTATAATTCATTTTTCAATTATATTTTTAAACCCCATTATAATTGAAACCTACTTTGACCTGAGCCTTATTTTTTTAAAAAGATTTGTATGCGTCACGTGCTTTTTATTGAGTTTTACTTTTATTGCAATTACAAAAGATAGTAAGTTGTACACTTCAATATTCAAAAAAATCCCTCAATTATTGTTAAAGTGTGTCTCATTCACTGATGCAATATTTTAATTTTCGTGTGATGTTTTAACACATGTTGGGATCTGATCCAAAGGGGTAAAGGACTGCTTCAAACCAACATTTTCCCGCCTCCAAAACCTGCTACAATAAATAAAATACCAAACATGCAACGAAAATCAAATAAAAACACCTTCTAACACTGACGTAGTCATATTAACTTAAACGTGACCATAACTGGACAGATTTATTCGCAACGAGAGAAATTCACTAAGGAACTCAGCGGGTATCGAACCCGGCACCATGCGATCCGTACAGCGACGTCTTTGTTGGGCACCACAAGGATAATTTTTTTCCTTTTTTTTTTGTCGCCACAAGAATGAGGTGAAAATGCGCGCAAGCAGCTAAACTAGGTATGCCTGCCATCGACGGTTGCCTGCGGTAGAACTCGACTATCCGCTGTTACCATTACTTAGTGGAGCAGGGTTAGTATACGCGGGCGACCATCGGCGTCAACTCTTACTGAGTTCAGCATACCTAGAATACACGTGACCATCCTAGCAAGTCATGCTTAGTCCAGCATTCTTAATGTCCAAGCTACCGCATCTTTTTTCTGCAGGTGGCAATATCCACAATATTTAGTCCGCAAACGACCGTTGGTGGCAAGTTATGCTTAGTTCAGCATACTTAGTCTGTATGGGATCGTAGGAGGTGAATCATGCTTAGTTCAGCATAGTTGGTCCGCAGACGACTGTTGGCTGTCAGTCATACTTAGTCTCCAATATAGTTTGCCCACATGGCGGCTTTGACGGCGAATCGTACTTAGTACAGCATGCTTAGTCCGCAGACGATCGTCGGTGGCGTGCCATACGTAGTCTAGCTAAAGCACTGGATGAATTTGAATTTTATAAACAAGTACCGCCAAGCTGGTGCATGCTGGGACGCACTTGAGTGAAAAATGGCGGAGCCTTTGCCGCTAATCTGGTTTGTCGCGGCGGCGCGGCACCAACATTTATAGAGCAGATCCATGGGAGCGTGCTCGCAAACGGCGGCGAGTCACCGGCAGCCACAGCAGAATAATAGTAGCGTGCGCGTCTGGATGTGGGATGCGCCATGACGCAAAAATGGCGACGCGTCGCCGGTATCCAACAGGAGCCCTTGCGTGTACGATCAAAAAGATAGCGACAAATGGAGAAGTCAGGATATTCAGCGCTTTAAGTCTAGCATACTCAGTCCGCAGCTGACTGCATGCGCAGGCAGCTGGCTCCCGAATAATAGAAGTTTAGCGAAGAGTCGTAAATTCAAGCAGCAGTCCATGGGTAGCGTAAAGAGCGCGATAAACGTCCTCCTTTTGAGGTAGCATTATTTACTACCTGAGATCATCACAATCCAAAAGCACGAACAAATCAAGGCCCTAAAAGCACCCATGAAAAAAGAAGAGCCCATTGAAAACTGATCATTAGAGCATGCCTGTGAAACTCTTGTTTCCTAAATAAATTTAAAATTGTCTCAACTATTCTGATAATCCCGGAAACTACAAGAGTGTGTCGTGTCTGCAGGGCATCTGAAATTACCCAAAGCTACCCGTAAAGGGGTATTTACATATCTCTTTTCAGGAGAAATATGCGGGGCATCAGCGATCGGCAGAAACAGCGGGACCTTCAGCCCGGCTCCAGCATTCACATTGACGCAAAGGGAGTCGAAAGGGATGTCGGTGTTATCAGACGTATTTAGCAATATCACTTTAGTCAACAAGGTTCGGTGCGCGCTGACGAGTGTAGAAAAATCGGGCATTTGTGGAACGGCGGTTCGCGATTATGGCAGCAGCGCTGTAGATACAGATGACGACGAATTGATTCCTGCTACAAAAAGACGCCGGAAAAAGGGGAAAATAAAGCAGAAAGATTGCGCAATCCAAAACCAGCTGTATACGAGTAGCTGCTTGAGGAAGACAATGATGAATATCGAAGACTCTTTCGTGAAGACGTGAAAGAGACGTTCGCCGAGCCGACAGCCTGCTGGAGCCACAAGTTAGGCGATACCAACGCCGCCACCGGTATCCCGCAGAGAACGATCTGTCAAGTTGGCAGGCACGGGATCACACTATCGCCGATTGCAAAAAAATCCCCCGCCAAGGCGGGGATCGACTCTTATTGCAGCCCAGGAATAAGCTCCACAACTATTGGCGATGTCTACGCTAGCGCCAAAGGTGTGACGTTCTCACCACGCGATGCGCATTTCGGGTAGCAAAGGGGTTGATCTAGCGTATCAAATTCAAATGAACGCCTATTGCAAACACGACTTATACTGTGCTCTCCGTCTTATCAAAATGATCAGGACAACGTAAGTTTTAGCCTGGGTTCGAGCCCCACCCCTGCCCGTTTCGATCTGGATGAGCATCGTACCGGCGTGCGGTCGTGTGTCACTACTGCGTGGGGCACGTTAAAGACCCCAGGCTGGCGGTTGTACCGCACTGGCTAAATTGCTCATCTACAGCGAGTGACTCGTCGCAACTTTAAAATGGCTGACCAAATACAAGCTGTAAAAATATCCCCACAACCCAAAATTAATATCTATACAGATGCCGGCTTTTGCGCCACTACGCCAATCATAGGCTTCTCACGTAGATATCTGGGAGGAAAACGGAAGTTAGCTTGCGGAGTTCCTTCGACTTCGTTGACAATGTCGGTACGCATAGGTTCTTGTACTTCATTGTCAATTTTTCATGGATGTTGCTTACTTGAGAAGTACGAGTAATGAGTACAAATAATGAATATTTATTTTTAGAGGGCCGTTTAGGGCGGATTAAGTTTGAAAGCAAAACAGTTTTGTAAACTCTACATTTAATATTCTGTCGAAAAGGTGCGGACAACCAGTTCTCTATCGATATGGTCGTAGGTAAGCTCCATACTAATGTGTGGATTAACGTCTTTGTTTGAGATGAGCTGAGCTATCTGATTGGCTACCCAATGCCTGAAGACGATAACAGACTTAAAGAAAATGTCTCCACTGACGCTTCGAAAGAAAGAAATCCTGGACAAAATCTTACCGGAAAAAAATCCCGCCGGACAAAAGATCAATGAATTTTTCACAGACCTGGACAAATGCTCACCGTTTTTAGCCGTGAACTCAGGTTAAAACACACTTCCATAAAATTGTTTCATTTTACAAGACCTTAAATATTAGGAACTGCACCAGAGGGCAGCCCAAACATTATTTAAAAAATGCATATGACTAGGGCAATCTTGAGGGTCAGTAATTGCAGTAGAGAAGGAGAGTTGGAAAGATGTAGTCATTCATACAAGAAACTACAAAGATAAACATTCGGACCTCTGATGCTCTCACCGTAAAAACATTACAATGGCTAGAGATACTCTACTAGAAGGTAGAAAATCCGGGTCCGCTGAAAAATGGGTGAGCTGTTGTTCAGTGAGCCCCTTGTCCGTTGAGCTTTTGTCCGGTCACCTTGAACCACACATAAGTGATGGTCTCGCGTTTATGCTTCCATTATTGGTATTTCAAGTGTCGAATACATTTTCTGGTGCATAATACAGACGTCCGTTACCAATTTTTAGCAAATTATTGTTTTCATGAATTATCACGAGACTAGTGATTCTTATGGTAGCATAAAACAAAACTCGCCAAATATTTAGACCCAATATGAGCCCACTAAACTGAGGGCGTGGATAATCCCGAGCGTCTCATATTCGTTCGCAGCAAATGAGATTTAGACACGAGCCAATAAAGACGTCGAACAACAAATAGACCATTTGCTAAGTCACCCAAGCACCAAGGAGTACGCTACGGGTGAAGTTACACACGCTGCACGTGTTGGCGTCTGCAGCAGTCACTGCTCCAATGCAAAAGCCTAAAAGAAATGGCATCTTGCACGCATGTCCTGCAACGCCCTATTTTGGGTATTTTCTTGAAATCTTCTACATACGGAGCGCGAGCGCGTGCAGCGCTTATACATACATTCCTAAATAAATTTAAACATGATTGTATGAATTAATAATTTCTTCAGCTGTATTTGGCGTTGGTGCCATTACTTCTGACAATACTAATTTGTCCTTCGACAAAAGTTGCACTACAAGTGTTGCATCGATAAATAGCATACCTTAAACAAAATAAACTCCTGGAAGTAGTCGTTGGGAAGCTTGTATTCATTCTATACTATTCCATCAACGTACCGCGCGGCCGCGCGAGGTAGACTGGTAAAGGATATAATAGAGAAGTTTCAACGGTCCCACTTTCCCATTTTATACAGTCTCTATGGTCCATTGCTTTCAGCTTTACAAAAACACAACCCTCTCCTTCCTCTAAAGCACGAAGAGCATGACCCAAACTGAAAACATAAAAAGTCTTTTGATGTGACCCGAAAGTACAATGACCTGTTGTCCTGATCGAGATTTGAAACAGAAGTCTGGTGGCATTTTCCCAGGACCATTGACTCTACACTGTGATGAAACCCTTATTTGTAAAATAATTTTGTGTGTATGTGTGTGTGTGTGGGGGGGGGGGGAGGTTGGCACATTGAAATTCGGAGATTACCGGATCAATCTGAATTGACCAAAATTTTACCGGCGAGTGTTTTTCGAATTTTTCCAAGAACACGGAACCCTAGAGATGATGTACTTCACCCTGCGTTTTGCAAGCTGTTATCATGTTGTGTGTTAGTTTATACAGCCGGAAGTTAGTCAGCCTCAACGGGTCTCAGCTGTAGTCGAGCAATTTAGCGAGAGCGGACCAACCGCTATCCTGGGGTCTTTAAGGTGCATCACTCAGTAGTGATACATGATCGCACGCCGGTATGGTGCTCATCTAGATCGAAACGGGCAGGGGTGGAGTAAGGCCATTCCAGAAAAATCCAGACCTTGGAACGAGGGGAGTTGTGGCGCTGTTCGGATATACGCTCGTGTTGGCTCAAACGCTTCATATATTCTAGTAGCGGTACTATTCATTTTTGCATATCAATGAACCTCAAACACGCACGCAAAAAAAAAAAGCGGAAACGAAGGTCAACACATACTGCGCTTTGCTTTACTTATGCTTTCTCTGCGTTCGGAAATAGCGAACTTTTAAAATTGGTTTTAACAGTTCGCTATTTCAGAACGCAGAGAAGGCAGAAGGAAAGCACTGTCATCTTTGTCTTCGCTTCATAGATAATTTTACGCGCCGCACATTTGAACCTGAAATTGCATAAGCACACGTTGGGGGCACCACATATTCGCGGAGAGGTCGACTGAACACAGGATCGTTGTTTAGCATCATTGGGTTTCGCAGCGCCAGCTTTCGCTCGACGTGTTCTGAGTTGGTGTGCGCTAAAGTCTGGGAAGGTAGCGCCATTGCCTTCATTTTCTGCTAGCCGGATACAAACAAATACGAACATACAGACGACCAGACCTCGCAAGGTGATTGGTTTTCCGGTCTGAGTTGCTATGGCAGCCGCCATTTCGGTCCATTCAAATCTTCGAAGCATCGAAAGGGTCATTCTGAACTGGTCGCACCGAATTCTTTATGGAGCATCCTAGCGCTGAAAGCGTTCATCGCAAATATAAGCCTCTTTATCGCTGTACATGCAATGCACTCATAAATCAAGGGTTATCTCTTTAGATCTCTTACAATGGTATTATTGTTCTTGCGTATTCAAAGACAGGATATTTAGTCTTCAATGCCGCCAAGCACCGTCATCGCATGTGGTTGCGGTGCGAAGATGTGCGCTTCTTTTGCCGGTGTATGGATAACACAATTTTGGTATTTGGGAAATGTCCCTATAAAGATCCCCTCACCAGGGAATTTACGTCGGCTCACCAAGAATGGAGGGGCCAAGGAGAAACTGCTTATTCCATGAGCCAAAATGGCGACCATACGGGGAGCTCGGCACTACTTTTTCAGGATCCAGTGGCGTTAGTGTGAGCTAGCCAAATTGGATGCCGTTCCCCCAAAGTAAGCTGTTCAAAAATGCGCCTTTGGCTCATCGGAATGCAAGGACTGGCAAGCTCGGCAAGCTATTCAAAGGGCAACAAAGAGAACGCGCGGGAAGCGCGCGATGACGAGAACAATAGCACGTGGGAAGTTGGAGGGGTAAAGAAAGGCACGAGGTATGCAAGAAGCGGACAAATTTGCAAGCCGCATAGACGCTTTAAAGGGATGCTGAACCAATATTTGAAATCTCATAATTATTGCCCGAGCGGGCTTCACGGGATGGTACTGTACCTAAAAACGATATTCGATCAGACGGATGGTGCCCGAAATATTGTATTTCTTTGAATTAAGAGTGAATCATCGCCCGGAAGCCGCCGGCGCGAGCAAGTCCTCCTGAGTGCAGGAGTAGCGGAACTGACGTGCGCATTCTCGGCGCCCTCAGCGCCCCTGGTGCCTCCGCGCATTCTCCTCGTTCGTTGGTGCTCGCCTTGATTCTTCGCTCGGCGGCTGTTCTCAAAGCGGCTGGTACTGGTGTTTTGGAATAAGTTATGCCGCGGAACTGATGGTGCTGCTGCTCCTGCCTGCTGCGGCTGCTGAGGCTGCTACTGCTGCTGCCGACGAGTTTATACGTCGCCATACTAGTAAAGAGATCTCAAAAGGTAATGCCGAACGCCGACCAGCCGAGGTCGCGGAAATCCAAAATACGGGGCAGAGCCCGCGTGGTACTATACTCTGTTTCACCTTGTGTTGTACCGCAGGAGAGGCTTACAAGCGCGAGCTACTTGCTCTAGGGCACACCTCGGCGGCACAACCTCTCGTGCACCAACGGCAGCTGCCAACGCTATGAGCTCGCGCTTCTAGCCTTTGCTCCGGTACAACATAAGGTGAAACGTAGTATAACAATAACAAACGCCACCCGGCTTAGCGCCTGGCTTGGCTTGGCTCCGTCTGCCTTTTGAGGCGAATGAGAATGCGCATGTCACGAAGCGAGCTTTCCACGACGCTCACCAGGGGTCGCGTAAATTGTATTTTTCGTGTTTATTCAATTTTATACGCCTTCTCGCTCAAAACAACGTCATTTAGAGGTAAAGGACATGCTGTGCATGCCATTGCGACCAAGAATTTCCACCCAAAATTTCGCTTCAGCATCCCTTTAAACACACGCCAGATTGAGCCGCCACAGCCGACCTTCTTTCGTCTTACCGAGATGCCGAGCCACTGAAGCGGGCCTTGACGAGCCTTCACAAAGGCCTACGCTGGGGAGAAGGACACAGTAAACACTACAATTGCGGTAACCTGTCCTTCTGTGGTAATTATGGAGGGAAGCGAACGGAACAAGTGGGAACAAAAACTGAAGGTGTGTTGCGCCACATTCACACTGGCAGCTCAACCGCATTCGCAAAAGGGTTGCGAACGCGCTTGCTTAAAGAAGCAGTAAAAAGTTACGCGCCTTTGATTATGAAATCGAGCGGATCCGTTTCGCGGTTGGGATTCGAACGATAGTGAGAATGCAGCATTATGGTGTCGCCCATACACAGCTGCCTGGAACCGTGTGTACTTCCTCGCATGTGCCTTCTTTGGGTCAGTCACGTGTATCTAACATAATAAAAATAATATTGAAGTTTGTCGTGCGCGTCACTTGATTTTTTTTAAAGAAATTCAGTTTCTTGTTTATTTTAAAATATATATAATAATTTTTTTTTTTTTACCAGGAATGAAGTATAAAAAGGTCCCCTGAAGAAACTCCAGGCCTCGGTGCCCCAGGCTTCTCCGTTGAAAAGCTGGAATGATCTTGAAAGAGCTTTCGTCATTTTGACTTCAGAACGGTGCTGTTTCTTTTACTGTTAAGGCGAGAACATTTTCAAATGAAATTCCCTCTTAGTAAAAGAGCCAAGGTCTAGAGCGTAGTAAACGATGCTTGTAAGAAGAAAAAAAAAAGGTGTCTAATGAGGCTCCTTCTTACACATGGAAACAAGTTTATTATTTGTTTTTACTTGCTCACCTGAAACCCTAGACCCACTGCTCCTCCCTCATACAAACGACACGGCGTTCACTGCGGACCGGAAAGAATGATGGGCGGACACGTTTTGTTTTCTTTCATGGCATCGACTATTCGTCATCCGAGTTTTGCAGCCTCACATCTCGAGAACCCGTCGCACATTTCCGAGCGCCTTGATCATCACCCTTAACGTTGAGCCCCCTTCTCCAGAACTAACAAATTTCAAAACTCTCCACTTTCTCGTGCCATTGCCGACTGGAACGCATTGCCCACGCACATTGTCAACAAAACTGAAAAAAAGTATCAGTGAATGGTGTATAATAATTTTGTGAAGTGTGTGCAGTGTTATATTTTTTCGTAAGTTTTGCTTTTGTTTTGACTGCTGTGTAGGTAAATTATTGTAAATACTTCGCCCACTCATGTAAAGTGCTCTCGTGAGCACGTTTGAGGTAATAAGAGTGAACTGAAGCATGCTGGGCGCGTGTTTGCTTCGTACATTTGTATGCTTTGCACGTGTCTGCAAGACTGATTTTGCATGAACGAAAGGACAGACCATCATACGAGGAAGAAACAACGCCTTGGCAAGTGTCTCAAAACTGTTTCTTGTATGATGTAAAGGTAGCGAGATCAACGCTTTGAGGGCTCTTCTTCCAGACAAGTGGGTCTCTGAAATTTTCTGTGCACGGATCTTCTGCATGAAGGAAGCGACATATTTTCACTTGGTTTCGTTCACTTTCGGATCGGTTATTTAAGCACCCTAGTTTTTAGGCATGACCGGTGGTTGCCCTTGATATCACATTTGGACACTACAGCTGTGACTCGTGTCTTTTGGGGGTTTATGTTTCTCTAATTCGTTGGTGTGTTAAGGCGGTTCATTTTGTCTTTTTCTGCGACTAATATTGTTGTGTTCGGCGTAAATTTTCGGTGTCCGACAAAAAATATCCGCGTTTATAGAAACTTACGTTGAAATAAAGGGGACGCAAGAGTGAGATTCCTCCAGCTGCGGGAAAACATACACGTGACAGAAATATTAGAAAAATGCGTTCCCCTGCCGATACCAAAACAAAAAGCTTGGGTAATCTGTGCGGTGCAGAATCAAGAAGAGGCCTCCAACACTATTTACAGGGGGTTCTGTTTTCGGGTGAACAATAATAATGCTGTACACAACCACAATCTTCACGTGAAGATGGGGTTTTTCATCGCTCAAGTACAGCTTAAGTTCAGTGGGTCCCCTCCCCCCCCCCCCCTTCACGCTCGTTCGGCAAGCGTCCTACTTTGGTTATTTACTTTGAATATTTTACATGGGGAAGGTGAGCGCGTGCGGCGCTTAGACCTACATTCCCGGCATTCTTCTTGATACTTCGGTAATTTGGCGAGAAACCTGATGCAAAAAGAAAAGCCCCATCTACTGTACTTATGATTAAATTATCAAGTTTCTCTCATATTGGGGGCGGGGGGGGGGGGGGGCGGGGAAGGAGGGATGTTCTTTGAGATAGTGTCGGCCGGAGGAACAATTACCCCGTAAAATGGTAGTCGTATATATAAAATATGATCGCGCGCTGTAAGTCCGGTACGAACCGTTCACACAAACGTACTTCGATAAAGACCGTTCACTGAGCTGGTTGTCCCAGTGCACTGCATGAGTGACGAGTCTTGCGTCCTCGTTGCTGACAGTAGACCGATATCACAAAGCGTTCGGCGCGTGATATCGGTCTGAAATCGAAGTATATGACATTATACTTCGTTTCAGCTTAGGTCCAGACGCCGCCGATGCTACGAGCGCGAGCATGTGGCCCTGAACAGTTCTTGCACTGCACGAGCGCGCCTGCTTGGCAGGGACACTGAAAGCCCGGAGCTCGCGCTTGTAGCATCGGCTGCGTCTGGACCCAAGCTGAAACGAAGTATAGTTCACAGGAGGGAGGCGGCAGCTCCAGAGACGGCCCGTGCCGTTTCGTGCTCTGCACACGCCAGCTCCAGCGAGGTTGCATCACATGCAGAAAAATTGGAAGTTCCGTCGATGCATTGCGGCAGTGCTGGCGTAGCCAAACTAGCTATACTGTTCACCTTATAATGTACCGCAGGAAAGGCTACATGCGGAGCCCCTGCTCTGGGGCACATCTCGGCGGCAAAGCTCATGGGACTTAAGAGCGGCTGCCAATGCTGAGCTCGCGCTTCTAGCTTTCGCTGCGGTACAACATAAGGTGAAGCAGAGTATAGTTACATCGGATTATTAAGGCCTGTTCACAGATACAGCGGAGCGCTAAGTTAGCGTTACGTGAGCGCTCGAAGGAGCGCTCATGTGGACGCTTCACTACCACGTGACTTCGTTCTAATATAGCGCGTGATAAGCGCTTTAGTAGTGCCTTGTTAGCGCTCCAGTAGCGCCTTGTTAGCGCTTCAGTAGCGCTTCTGTACCGCGGTGCTGCCGGATTAGCGAGTGCACTGCAGTTCCGGTTCCTGTGGTTGGGTGTGCATCAGCAGCACCATGGCGGGCATGTGGAATGCTGAACTACAAATGCGACAAATGCTCTTACATACTCAATGTGTGCATATGTGTGTGGACGGCTTAACGCCCAGAAGAGCCTTCTGTGTGCGCGAAATCTTTCGCCACCGAGATACCGGCGGGTACCCGGCGAACCTTGTTCCTACGCTGAGGGACCGAGACACAGAGCTCTTTCGAAGGTGATTATTTTTTAACTGCGTGCCTTTGAAACCAGGGTCAAGCATATCGAATAGAAAGCGATGAGGTCATACCCAATCAATTAGTCGCTCAGAGTTCATGACTCTGGGTCGCCTGCCCGACCCTTTGCTTGGAGAGCGGCTCTTTTAATTCCTCTTCTTTCTATGCCAAAGGAAAAACAACAACAAATGAACCGCCGTGCACGCGCTGTTTCGCAGCAGCAAGCACGGCACAAGGAGATGTGAGAGCGCTAACAAAGCGCTTCTGCAGCGCGGACAGAGCGCTAACAAAGCGCTTCTAATGCGCTAACAGAGCGCTACTGAAGCGCTAAAGGAGCGCTGCATCACGCGCTAGGAAGCGCCACATGAGCGCTCCTTCGAGCGCTCACGTAGCGCTAACTTAGCGCTCCGCTGTATGTGTGAACCGGCCTTTACTTTCCCAGAATTTCGTGACCGTCTTTCTTTTCTTGGAACGAAATCTAAACAGCAACCCATTGAGTGCACAAATGTATTGTCCTAATATTATGAAAACCTAGATAGATGCAGATGCGCCTCGTCCACAGCTGGAATATGTGAAGCCCCCCCCTCCCCCTCACCCACCCCTCTCCCATATATGGCGGCTCCGAATGGCATCATGATTATAGCCAGCAACAATTCCGCATATGGCCTATGGGTCTAATAATCATTCATTTAAGAAGTGGGGACATAATGTACTGCACCCTGCGTTTCGCAAGTTGTTATTGTGTTTTGTGTATTTTTATGCGGCCGGAAGTTAGTCAGCCTCAACGGGCGTCTAGTGTCTCAGCTGTTGATGTGCAATTTAGCGAGGGCAGTACAGCCGCTATCCTGGGATCTTTAACGTGCATCACTCAGTAGTGATACACGATCAAACGCCGGTATGACGCTCATCTAGATCAAAAGCGACAGGGGTGGGGATAGACCATTCCCGAAAAACTAAGGAGACCTTGATACGACCGGAATATTGGGGCTGCTCAGATGTACGCTCGTGTCTGCTCAAACACTTCGCATAGCCTAGTAGCGGCCCGATTCATTAGGGGCTCAGAACGCACAAGAAAAATAAAGCGAATGAAAAATAAGATCATCACATACTCTGTTGTTCTTTCCTTCTGCCTTCTCTGCGTTCTGAAATCACGACGTGGTAAAATTGGTTTAAACAGTTCGCGATTTTAGAACACAGAAGGCAGAGGGAAGGCAATGTCAACTTTGTCTTCGCCTCCTGGATAATTTCACGTTCCGCACATTTGAAAGTCACACTGAAAAAGCAGACTCTGGGGGCACCACAGTTTTGCGGAGAGTTCTATTGAACCCAGGATTACTGTTTAGGATCACGGGGCTCTGCAGCGCCAGCTTTCGCTCCCCGTGCTCCTAGTTGGTGCGAGCTAAAGTCTGGTAAAGTATCGCCATTGCCTTCATTTCCTGCTAGCCGGATAAAAACAAATACTAACATACAGACAACCAAACCTCGCAAGGTGATTCGGCTGTCCGGTCTGTGTTTATGGCAGCCGCCATTTTAATCCATTCAAATCTTCGAAGCATCGAAAGGGTCATTTTGAACAGGTCGCACCGAAATCGCTATTGAGCATCCTAGTGCTGACAGCGTTCCCCTCAAATATAAGCGTCTGTGACGCTGTAGCATGCAATACACTCTTCAATCGAGGCTTATCTAGGGCGATAAGCCTCGATTGAAGAGTGTATTGCCTCTCAATCGAGGACAATTATATTATTGTTCTTGCCAGTATTTAAAGACAGAAAATGTATTCTTCAATGCCGCCAAGCACCGTGATCGCATGTGGTGGAGGTGCGAAGATGTGCGCTCGTTTTCCCGTATGTGGATAACAGAATTCCGGTATTTGGGAAACGTCCCTATAGAGATCCCCTCACCAGGAAATTAACGTCGGCTCCCCAATAATGGAGATGTCAAGGAGAAACTGCTCATTCCATGAGCCAAAATGGCAACCATACGGTGGAGCTCGGCGTTACTTTCCCAGGATCCAGTGGCATTGGTGTGAGCTAGCCAAGTAGGATGGCGGTCCCTCAAAGTAAGCTGTTAAAATGCGCCTTTGGCACATCGGAAAGCCAGGAGGGGCAAGCTAATCAAAGGGCAACAAACAGAACGCGCGGGAAGCGCACGATGACGAGAACAAAAGCACGTGAGTGCAATTAGAGAGAGAAACAAACGCACGAAGTGTCCAAGAAGCAGACGAACTTGCAAGCCGCATAGACGCTTTAAACACGCGCCAGATTGAGCCGCCACAGCCGACCTTCTCTTTGTCTTGCCGGGATGCCGAGCCACTGAAGCGGGCGTTGACGAGCCCCCACAAAGGCCTACGCTGGGGAGAAGGACAGAGGAACGCCTACAATGGCAATAACCTGCCCTGCTGTGGTAATGACGAAGTGAAGAGAACGGAACAAGAGGGAACAAAAACTGAAGGTGTGTTACGCCACATTCACACTGGCAGCTGAACTACGTTCGCAAAACGGTTGCGAACGCGGTTGCTTAAAGAAGCACTACAAATTGACTCGCACTTGATGAAATAGAACAAATCTGCTTCGCGGTTGCGATTCGAACGCCAGTGTGAATGCAGCATTATGACGGCGCCCATACGCAGCTGCCTGAAAGCGTGTGTAGTTCCTTGCATGTGTCACTTTGCGTGCTCAATGTGTATCCTACCAAATAAAAATAATCTTGAAGTTTGTTGCGTCAATGGCAATTTAAAAAAAAAAGTCTACGCGAGTTTTTTTTTTTTTTTTGGCGGGATGCAGTTTTGCGTTTATTTAAGAATGTATATTAAAAAAATGCCAGGAATGAACTATGAAAAGACCTCTTTGAAGATAGTCCAGGTAACGGTGCCCCAGGCCTCCCCATTGAAAAGTTGGAATGAGCTTGAAAGAGATTTCGTCTTTCTGATTTGAAAACGCTGGTGTTTCTTTTACTTTTAACGAGAGAACATTTTCAAATAAACTTCCCTCCTAGTAAAAGAGCCAAGGTTTAGAGCGTAATAAGTGACGCTTGTGAGAATAAAAAAAAATATCTAGCGATGCTTCTTTTTTTTTTCGTGCGAACAAGTTCATTTTCTTTCTTTTTCACTTGCTCACCTACGACCCCACTCCCATTGCTCCTACCTCATACAAAACGCAAGGCGTTCGGTGAGGACCGGACATAATGATACGCGGACACGTCTTGTTTTCTTTCGTGACATCTACTATTCGTCATCCGAGTTTCGCAGGCTGCATCTCGAGAATTCATTTTACACTTCCAAGCGCCTTGATTATCCCTCTTATTTCAAAACTCTCCACTTTCTCGTGCCACTGCCGACTGGAACGCATTGTCCACGCACATTGTGCACGAAACTGAAAAACAAGTATCCGTGAATTGTGTATGTTGGTTTTGTGAAGTGTGTGTAGTGTTATTTTTTTAATTTTTGCTTGTGTCTTTATTGTTTTAAGCTTTATTGTAAATACTTCGCCCACTCATGTAAAGTGCTCTCGTGAGCACGTTTGAGGTAATAAGAGTGAACTGAAACACGCTCGGCGCGTGTTTGCTTCGTACATTTGTATCCTTTGCATATGTCTACAAGACAGCTTTTGTATGAACAATGTGACAGACCATCATAGGAGGAAGAAACAACGTCTCAGCAAGTGTCTCAAAACGGCCTCTTGTACTTAGCAAGATCGACGCTTTGAGGGCTCTTATTCCAGACAAGTGGGTCTCTTGAATTTTCTGTGCATGGCTCTTTTGCGTGAAGGTAGCGAAGTATTTACACTTTTTTTTCCTTCACTTCCGGAGCCGGTTATTTAAGCACCCTAGTTTCAGGCATGACCGGTGGTTACCCTTGAACACACCTTTGGAAATTACAACTGTGGCTCTCTTTTTTGGGGTTTATATTTCTCTAATTCGCGGGTTGTTAAAGGGGTTCATTTTTTTCGTCTGCCACTGATTTTTGGGGTTCTGGGTGTCAATTTTCGGTGTTTGACCAAAAAGTGACTTTGAAATAAGGGGACGCACGAGTGAGATTCTACCAGCTGCGGGAAACATACGCGTAGTATAAATATGATAACAATACGTTCTCTTACCGATAACAACAAAAAGGCTATGTGATCTGTGAGGTCCGGAATCAAGAAGAGGCCTCGCAAACTATTTGCAAAGGGTTGTGTTCCGGATGAACAAAAATAATGCTGTAGACAACTATATTCTTCACGCGACGTTGGGGTTTTTCATACTCAAGTACAGCTTCAGTTGAGCGGGTTCGCCTCCCCCCCCTCCACCTCAATTTTTATAAGTCTGGGGCGGAAGTTCCGTTTTGAGATTTATTGGTATTCCATGAAAACCCTGAACCCTAAGCATGACGAAAGCCGTCGAAGTTTCGCCGCATGTCGGGGTCCTGTCTTGTCATTCTAGTTAAACTACCGCAAGCGACTGAAGAAAGCCAATTCAATCAAGCAAAAGAGCCGGGCACAGCCGTATTCAGAAGTGTACTCGAAGATCTCGAACTTTTCTTGAACACAAAAGTTTTCTAAGAATATAGTTGATTGTGCTTAGTATCTTAAAACATCGGTGCCGTTTCGCTAGAAACTGCGTCTTAGCATAGAGGGCGTGAACGAAAGCAACACGGATGAAAATCGTATGATCCTCGTTTTCGCAACGCCAGACTTGCACCTGTTGTACGGGTGGTAACTTCAGCGCTGCCCCACGCTTCCCACGTGTAGTATTTGAGCGTGTCGGTGGTTTTTAAACAATTTGAAACAGAAGCATAGGAAACAACAAAAAGGGGAAAATTTTACTCGTCTGTGTCGACCCCTTTGCTTCTCTTTCAATCTTTGAATTCTCACGTGCTTCGAGTATTTCCAAAAATAATGCTTTACTGACTTTCGATGTCTTTCAGCAAGTTTTCAACTGACATCATGCGTTCATTTCAGTAATTCAACAGGTTCAGCAACCAATTTATTTGTATTATTTGACTTATCGTGATGATCACCAACTTAAATAAACGGATATTCTTCAATGCTGAAAGCAGTTCGGACAGGAGTACCTCAAGGTAGTGTCTTGGGGCCATTGCTGTTTAACCTATTTATAAATGATATAGTTACTATCACAAGTAAGGCCTCATTTGTCATTTATGCAGATGATACCAGTATATTTTTTTCAGGAAAAGACGTTGATAGTTTAATTACCGATGCAAATATTTGCCTTGAAAAACTTAGTTGGTGGACTGTTTCCAATTTTCTAAAAATTAATGAAAGTAAAACAAATGCAATTATCTTCAAACCGAAAGGTACAGTGTGTAAGGCCACCACAAAATTAATGATGAATTCCTCGGAGGTTAAGTTTGTAACTACTGTTAAAACATTAGGCGTAATGTTTCACGAACATATGTTATGGGACTCGCATGTTCAAAATCTTACTCTCAAACTTTCGAGCATCATATGTATTCTATATAAGCATCGCTATATTCTACCAGCTCGTGTAAAACTTTTAATTTACAATTCATTATTCAATCCTCGTATATCATACTGTCATCTAGTTTGGGGAACTACGACAAGTACTAACGTTAATAAATTGTTTTTGCTGCAGAAAAAGCAATTCGCATCATAACTAATGAATCGTATTGCGCACTTACTGAACATCTTTTCTGTAAACATAAAGTAGTGAAAATCAAAAAAGATATTTTAAATATAAGCTAGCAAGTATGTATATAGCATCACTTAAATATCCTAATCATCCATTACAGCAAATTTCAACATTAACTAACTAAAATATGCATACGATATGCGCAGCACCGGAACCTTGAGAGTACCACGTCCAAGAACTAATTACGGGCTTCAGATGATTCACCACACTCTTCCAACAGTATTGATTTTTTTTCAAAAAACAAGGTGTCCGCATTGAAAATTTAAATAAGAAGAGATTGCGCGAAATATTATCCTCCCCATAACATACATATTGGTGTGGTGCATAAATGTTTTTTTTTTTGTTTTTTTGTTTCAAATGATGTAATAATATCTCGCTGACCGATCTGCCTGTAGGGGCAGGAACTTCGTCAAGCTGCAATTCTGCAGCTTTTTCTCATGCCTCCATCCCCCATTTTGTATTATGGGAGTAAATAAAATGAATTGAATTAATATATTCTCTGATGAATTACACCCCATTGGGTCGAGGAACCTAGAAACGTCAATCGTGGAAGAAAAAGACAAAGGTGACAGGTGGACAAATTAATTCATCAAGATGGTATACTACACACCAGCTCGCCTGCGCTCTCACTGTAATTTCATTATTATATGTTCCCCCGGTTATACAGCTCACATGCACACACCGCGTTAATGTAGGTTAGAATGATTTTTTTAAACAATCTGTAAAGACTAAACAAAACAACTTGCACATTAAACTCTGCTCGGTATTGTAAACGGTACCATTACCGATTTCTATTAACTGCGTCTTAGCTAGGACTTTGTGAAAATAATCATGACAAACATTGTGTTCGCAAGCTCTTGAGACTCACAATTGCAAGCAAGTGGTGGTAATGCAGTTACAAGCTGATAACGCAACTAATGTATATTTGCAAGCGAGCTGGACAAGTATGGCGAAACTTTTCTGGAGATTTGTGTTCGTCTTTTGTCTTCCACCGTGTTCCCCTTCTTCATTGATTATTTTCGTCAATTACAAGCGACTGCCCGTCACCCCGCAGGCAGTCGTCTATGGTATAATAAACCTTTTGTAGAGATCACTGGCCTCATGCGCAAACTCTGAAAGTGTTGACCTAGGGACAGGAATAGCCACCATTTTCGGAAGCTTTCTCCTCCGCTCAGTCGCACAGACTGGTTCGGCTTGACTCTCTCCACTATTTTCGCGGCTTGGCCTCATAATCGTCATGTCTCACCGCTGTGCAGCTGTAGGTTGCACAAATAGCAGCAGAAATGGTTCAAATTCAAGATTTTATAAATTTCCAGCTGCATTTTTTCTGGTGGCGCACGAAAACACCCGATGTCAAATACCCCGTCCTTTTTATCTCCGTTTTCAGAAGTCCCTGTTTCAGAAGCCCATGACGCGAATCACCCGTGTCAGGTGCTGGATGCTCGACGTGACGTCGGGACATGCCGCATTTAGCTAAAAGACAGTAAGTCTGCACTCGAGTTTGAGTAACGTAATCATACCGTTTACGCGATACTCGAGTAAAGAATAACTGGATAAAGTTTTCCGTTCTATGCCCATTCACGTGTTGCGATGTTCAAAGTGAAAGCAAACAGAAAATATCAGTCTCGGGCAAAACATTTAAAGTGTGCAAAACAGATTCAAGCCCTACGGCGAAAGAACCCTGACGGAATACCTTGGCAAGCGACCGTGAACTTCCCTGTTCGCAGGTCCCGCTTCGTCTAATGTTCGTAAATGGGCTGAATTCAAAGAGAGATTTCGGACTTTCAGCAAACCGTTACCATAATCCGCGTACCGCACTACCGGAGCCTTTGAACCATGCTTTTAAGCGTGCGCTAGGGTGATACAGTGAACGCGTGCACACACAGAAAAAAGAAGGGTACATTCCTATACCCCTTGTGACTTATAAGACACCCCAAAACTTCAGTTAGGTGTACAGCGCAGCGACGTTGATGTGACGGTACCAACTTTCAACGAGCGGCTTGATAGCCGAATTGTACAGTTTATTAGATAGCTGATGTACATGTGACTGACTGCAAAAAGAGTAATGGGGTTTTTCTTTGCCCTACACTCTTAAAAAAGAAGGAGTCAAAAGGGAGTCGCTGCTTCCATGACTCTCTATCGCTGCCTCCATGACACCCTTTGACACTTCACGACTCTCTTAGAGAGTCAATGATTCGTGTGACTCTGTTTTGACTCTTCCCCTTCTCAACGGGAGTCACAGGTCAGCAGCATTTGCCCTACCGAAAGAAACAGATGCCAGAAGCACAATGTTTAGCAAACTGGGTACTACTCGACATTCACAAAATGTAATTAAAAGTTCAGGCAAGATTTACCAACACAAAAAAATGTATGTCCGAATTTGTAATCTTCGCAATTTGCTCTGTAAAAAATATAATTGATTTTGAGGAATCAATCTAAAAGGCAAGTCGGATAAAGCCCTTGCAAACAGTTTCTGGTTAGCACAGCCCAGAGTTTGAGGAATCCGCCTAAAAGGCAAGTCGGATAAAGTCTGGGCCAACAGTCTCCGACAGTCTGTGGCTGCTCATTACACACATATTAACCCCCTCCCCCCCCCGTAAACGCTGCTTCGCGGCGTCCAGCCGGCAACTCAAGCCCCGTCGTTTCCCTATGCACCTCTAGAAAGGGACTCCCATACCATTTAGTTCAAACCTTCATCGACAACATCGTCGACAACTTGGCTCTGTCTATTGGCTGGCATGTTTACTTTCTTAGAGCTGCCAAGAGAGTGATTCGAGGAAAGAGGTAGCACTGTGTGCCCTATAATGAAAGAGCACATTATGTAGTGTGCTTAAAGGGATACTGATCCGAAATCTGCATTTCATCTAAAAATGCAGTGGGAGTGTTCAACTGGAAGCTACAAACCCCAAGACATCACTTTTATAACAATATGTTGAATGGATATGTTGGATACAATATGTTGAATAAATTAGAAAACGAATACTATGCGCCATGGCGCATAGTATTCGTTTTCTAATTTATTTTCTAGGTATTCAATGGCTAATGAATTTTGTGAGCAGATTGTTCCACAAAGTAGCCATCAACACGTACACACCCAACTAACGCTAGCCAATTTTTATTTTTTATTTCTAAAGTTGTCACTTACATTTAGCGATAAGTGGGCGAATATAAATACTACAAGCAAAGCACGAAAAGACTAGAAAATATTATAGTATTGGATAGAAACCAGATGTCACAAAAAATAAAAAGCATAAAATATTAGATCAGTAATATCTTTGCAAGACAAGACACTTTCAACGGGTAGTTTTGGTTTGGCCGGGTTCTGCATCAGTCGTCTGCCATCATTTCCACGCTACCATTGCTCACGTCGTCGTCGGGAATTGCTCCACGCTTGCGTACCATGCAGTAATTACCCTCTTCTTCTGTTGGCTACTTATCGGACACCAC
>JAZHYW010044752.1:0-18736 GCA_037355805.1 Ixodes ricinus | reverse complement strand
ACAATCTGGAGTCGCTGGAGGAGTCAATTCTGCGGCGCGCCGATACCCTCCAAAGAGAGTCATAGCGACTCTTTTTTTTAAGAGTGTAGACCAAAAATGGGCGGTGAAATTTCGTTGCAGTATCCCTTTAAAGGGGTATACCGGCCATTTTTAGAGCTACCCCAACTAAATTGATTTTCTGAATCCGCGGCGCTTGCTCTTTCTGGTATGCTATTTAGTATCAAAAAAATTATATTAGTTACTGTGAAGTTGACAAATGAAGATGTTGCAAAAAGCAATTAAAAAATACCCGCACTTTCTAGTGGCATAACGTCCGTGCCAGGCAGTCTTGCCAGTCGAGCAACAAGTCCAAAAAATAAACTATGCCAAGTTTTCCTTGCCTCTGGGTGCGTGGGTACTAGAGCGAGCTTCCGGAGCATTCATTGGACGACATAAAACTGCTTGTAATCAGTTTGAACAAAGTCTTCAGTCAAAAGAGTGAACCCCCGCCTTCCACTGGCGTCAGTTTCTCGTTGTTGCCAGTAGATATGTTCAGTTTGAAAAATACGGTGAGGACCAAAATTGTAAATTTAATACCTCCGAAATAAAATAATATTTTGAGCTAATATTTGGATACTATTTCAGCGATGTCCGCTTGTGTGTTTAATAAATATCAGGCAGATTAGGGATTATGAAGAGACCGCCGGAGTACCCCTTTAAAAATGCTACAAACTTTTGTTTTGCATTTGTATTTAACTAAAGCAGCTACGCGTAGCCTGTCTTTTATGAGTGCTTGGAGAAAACTGTCATGCTTCTTGTCACAACCTTCCAGCGTATAAAATGCGAACCCATCCCGGTGTCTTCTCGAGCAGTTCATAAACTTTTTGTAGGTAGCACGCAAGAGCTTTGCACTTTTAGCGGGAGCTTTTGCCGTCACGATGAGCAAAATTGTGCTGGAGACCGCAGGCCCCGAAGTCCGCAAAATATGCGATCTACGAAAAGTTCCTAGTGAAATGAAACGTCCCGGTCCCTTAGGGCAACGCTGTTTTGGAGCGGACAAGGACAATTACTTTTTTATCGCACTCGTTTTTCCCCGTGAAATCTACATGACGCACGATCTCGCCGACCAGAGGAGCGACACGCCGACAGTTTCTGCCACCGTCTCTTCCGCCGTCTCCGCTCCTTAGGTTCTTCGTTTGTCCGCGAGAAGGCGAGCGCCGGGCTGGAGTGGCAAATACCGTCGGCAGGTGCAGATACATGTTTTTTTGCGTAGATGCGGCAGTTCAACAAGCGCACTTGTCGTCGCAGCAGGTACGGGCATCTGGAGCGCGTGCCACCCGATATCTCGTGAGTCGGAACCTTCTGTGATACGATACCGCTTTCTAAAGATATATATGCCTGAAAAAATATATTTTTCGAGGGATATTCCTCGGGTATGAAATCGGCAGTATTTGTAAGTGTAAGCGCGCCGCAGATTGGCAACGATCGCGGGCGCGAATTCCAGACGACGCAAGCACGACTTCGAATTCTTCCATTTGTTTGGAAGGACGTTTTATGGTAGTGAATTGCATGTAAATATTAACTACTGCGCGATGCAGGGTTAAGACCCCGAGTTGTCAAGTCACACTGAACTGACTCAAAATCCCTCTACGACAAATGAATAGCTCGCCACACGATTTATTGTCAGATATACTTATCGCGTCCTATATATGAGTACAATTAATTTGACCTTTGAATTTTTTTTCTTCGGATATGCATGTATATTCTAGACCTTTTTTCTAGCGAGTGCAGAGAGTTGTCAGTCTGATTTAAACGAACTGTCGTGTGCATATATATCAATGTTCAAATAGGAAAGCTGCATCTAGTTTTTCTCGATTGGAGCATTATGAACGCGTGAAATGACACCGTACCAAATCAAATTTTGTGTTTGATTCGCATGATGCGATTTTACTTGCGGTTTCGCAATTCCTAGGTTGCTCGAGTGGCATCAAAAGCGTGCTCAAAGTCACATCATCGAAATCGCAAACAAAATCGTACAATGGATGTCAGACATCAACGTGTTTAGCACCTTCGCACTTAGTTTTTCTTAACTGAAACATTTTTTAAACCGTTTGTTTTCTTCAACATAAGGTGGCATAACACCTTTAGATAGCTTGAAAATTAACGTTTCGCTTACTGCAGCACAATATTTTATTTGTGGTACGCTCAGCACTAAATGTTTAAAGCTCTTACCAAACTTGCGATTCCCCCGCTTGTTTTACTGTTTTGACACATGGGGTGCGCTCTAAATTTTAGAAACAATCACTGCATTTGTTTTCGTGCCACTTGTCAGCAACAATGGCCCGTTCGGTTTACGTGCACCAGTTACGCTTTTTTGTAATACACTCGAATAAAAAACAAAACGCATAAAAGAGCATAGCTCGGCGTAGAAACGTGCACGGCAGTTTTATCCGGTGTTTTTTTTTACGCATTCCGCAGTTCATATATTATAAAAAATTAAAAAAAACACCGTGTTCGATGAAAACATGGTAACAGAATTTTCGGCAGTCTCAACTGAAGCTTGTTCTAAGTATGTTTATTTCATACGTATGTAGGCTACTAAGATGTCTAAAGACAGCTTCTTGTATGACCATTGTGACCGTCATTCAAGGTACGCGTCTGACTGTGTCTGCACACAGTTTTTTGTCTGATGTATTAGCAGTGCGACCACGTCTTAACTGGAACAACGGAGGTGTACACCGAGTTCAAGCAGTTGCAGTAGGTATGGGTAAATTGAACGAGCCTACTATAGTATGTCACCATAGTAACGAGGTAACAAAGAAACGAAAATGTGAGCCAAAATCCAGAGTAAGTTCTCGCTGCCTGCACATGATCCAGCTGCTCGCCGGATTCGCGCTGTGAGGCAGCTGCGTGTCGATCGCGGCTTGGCGGTTTGCGTGTGGATTTCGCTGGCAACGTGGCCACACGGAGTTATATCTTGTGTCCCGTTAGTGGCAGGGCCTACCGATATTGCACTGAGACTGTGCCACCTATTAAAGAGACTGGACATACTGGACCGGACGTAGGTCACTCAATATTACTGTACGATTATAGAGTTTTAGAATAAGGGGTACCAATGCGTTGGCTTCCCCATGCAGCTGGAGGAGTGTCACACTACGCATGTGCAGAAGTTCTGTACACGTGCAGTGCAAACCTCCAAGCTGCTCGCAGGACCCAAAGTGTTAGGATCGCCCTATTCTAAAACACTCTATTGTCTTTACCCTGCGCGTGAAATCAGTATGCCCCGAAATGGCGCATTATTAATGTTTTTTTATATGAGAAATTTCTCCAGTGCAGTCAGTACGAATACTATCCTGTGCTACCCAGTTGCGGTGTGACGACGGACCTCTGATTAAAGTACAATTACGTCATTCCAAGGATCCAGGATGAGCTACGACCTCTACAAGGATGTGGACGAATTCTACATCAGCAAGATCTTCCACGAGAAAAACGTCCGTTCGGCAATGGCTTAAATGCCTCGTCCAGGAGACCTGTTCGTCGTAAGTTACCCAAAGTGTGGCACCACCTGGGTTCAACACATCGTGTACGCCACCTACACCGGTGGCTCCTCAAGCAGGACATGAAAGAGTTCATGGCCAAATCGCCGTTCCTCGAGATGCAAGGTGCCTTGAGCGCGGAAGAGATGGAGCGATAAGGCTCCATCAACACCCCCTGCCTTACCACCTGATACCCAAGTCAGTCGACGCCAAGTACATTTAGGTTATGAGGAACCCCTACGATTGCTGCGTCTCTTTCTATCACCACACAAGCAGCTTCTCCGTGAACGACTTTGAGGATGGAACCTTCGATGAGTTCTTCGAGATGTTCATCGACGGCAAAGCTGACACCGAGTACTACTTCGACCATCAGCTGTCCTGGTACGAACACAGGAACGGAGCCAACGTCCTCATGGTGACCTACGAGGGCCTTAAAAGGATCTTCGGTCTTCGATGCTTGAAGATTGCAGATTTCCTGGGCGGTGACTACGGTAAGGACATAAGGAAGAATCCGGTGAAGTTGGAGAATATTCTCATGGTCCCAGCCTGGAGCACATGAAGGGGTGGAACAGTGCGTTCCGTACGCGGTCGCAGGAGATCCATGGAATACAGGCAGATAATTCGGAAGGATTGCAACTGGTCAAAGAATCCTCAGGGGATCTCCTGAAGAAGCCCATGACCGGGGAGTTTGTTCGCAAGGGCATCATTGGAGACTGGAAGAATACTTTCAACGAAGACCAGATACGCCGGATGAAGCAGCGGATCGCTTTGAAGACTGGTGACAGCAATTTCATGAGCCTGTGGAAGGACCTTGAACTTCCATAAGGTGAAACTCTCCGCTCGCGGAGGTGTCCAAATTGACTATTGGTAAGCATTTACACTAGCTACACACAGGCACCTATTCATTCAGTTAACATCTATGTATAACCAAATGTTTTGAGTCGCACAACTGATAAGACTGAGCCTGCAGTGCCCCGAACTAACCTGGATGAGTGCTACCAACACCATTATCAAGAACGGACATATATTTGTACATGACCATAATGATAAAGTAAAGCTGCTAGAAAAAAAGAAGATATCTCCTCGTTTTTAGGAAGGAGCAGCCTATCATTTCGCGTATGTGGTCGTAAATATAAAGCGAATACACAAAATGCATACTTTCCTTCTGTAATCACTGTTGACGAGGTAAACTGCATTGTTTTACTTTTTTTATTTAAAAACAATATGTGGAGCAGACTTTTTTGTAATCAAATATTTCGTATTTTATTAAACTGTAAGCTAATCATTTTCTTTATAATTGTCCTTCGTTTTACATTTCAGTCGGTGTATGTTTTTTATTAGTTCGAGAATATAATTCAATGATTGAAACATTATTTCACGATAATATATATATATATATATATATATATATATATATATATATCATTGCAATATTTTAATGAAATAATAAAAAGGAACTTGTTTTACTTTCAAATTTTGGCAAATATATTCACTGAAAATAAATGCAAGCTCCTAAACCTCATAAAAATCTTAATTAACAGGTCTACGTTTCAAGATATAAAAGACTAAAATATTCATGAACCGAGGGAAATCGCTTAGCTTGGAAACATTTTTCCTAAAGACTGCGTTGCACGCCGAGAGATTATATAACCTCTTGGCATCAAACGAGCAGTCGTCAAGCATTCCCACCATCATGATTAGTTAGAAGCCGGTATAATAAATCTTGGAATAAAACGATCGATCTGCCGGACTACTGTCCAAGCAATGAGCACAGTGGTATGCGTTGTTTTCACGCGTCCCTCGAGCTTCGCTTATTCGGGAGACATCGTGGTATCTTCCTGGGCGTCGGCCGCCTTGGCAGCCGCATCTTGTCCCCCCGTGAGTTCCACCCGGAGTGGCCCGGTGGTCATTTCGTTCTCCGGCGAACTAAAGGCACCGCCTGAGCCGTCCTGCTGGCTTCCTTGTCTGGCCATCGCCGTCACGAGAGGAGGTGTCGCCATGCCCCAGCGATCATCTTGGAGCACCTATGAGCAGGAGGACGACAAGCGCGCCGAGCGTGTGATTATGTCAGCGCTCTGTTTACAAAGCACACATGCACACGTTATTAAAATTAAGTAACCAAATATCGTTATCCATTGCTCACTCAAAACGTATCCAAGTACGTTACTCGTCACTGAGATTTAAAAGGGAACCCGTTACCTCAGCCTGTTACTCCAAATATGTCGCGTTTCTAAAGCGGTGGCCGTTTTCAATATTTGACGTCGTTAATAATTCTTCACTTTAAAACGCGTTCATTCAGGGATGACTGTGGCTACACTTACATACCTTGTGCACATCTTTTTATGGTCTATCTAGCCTATTCGCGCCCTGCAAATTACAGGTGCGAGCTGGGGAGAGAACTAGGCTGGGTATTTACGCTGTACACGTTCACCTCCAGAAATAAGTAAATGCCCTAACTCGTTACGTCATACAACAGTAGCTATAATGTCACATTCGCCTGGGGCGCACCGTACCGCACCGCGCTGCACCGACGGACGCGTCACGTTCGCCTGGTCGTGTCGGTGCGGCTGCACTACGTTCGCCTGGGACTTCTTGCGGCGCGGAGCACCGGTGCGTTGCTGCACCGGCTGCACCGTCGGACGGAGACCATACAGGTCCGCGCACTGCGACCTTGAGTTTAATACTCTCCGCTTTCTTTGGCACCTCCTCTCTCTATCGCCTCGCCGTCTTCGACCAACACCTCCTAGAAGACAAGGCCGTAGCGCTCTTCTCGTGACGTCGCGAAGGAAGGCCATCGGGGGTGCGCGGCGAAGCGAAGGCAACGCGCGTGGATCGACCGTCGTAACGCGCTTTTAGTCACATACGCGTGTCTTATTAGCTAAAATGAAAGCTGCACATAGCAACGGGTCTCGAAAATATTTTATTACACGGGCAAAATATTACACCGCTAAATAATCGGGATGAAATGGTACGGGGTAGGCGTATAAGAGAAAACATTGAGCCACGCAATAATTGCTGTAGGAATGCATATTTTACACAGAAATACTTCGACAAAATGGCGAGACACGCAGTGATTGGACACAGCAAAACAAATCACAGTTAAAAATCAGGTAGACGTAGTCAACGCGGACACGGCTAGACAAGTGTCACTTACGATCATGTAAGCGATGTTATCGCGTGCAGTGACTGAATTCTTGCATCATACCCCGGCCACATGGCAAAAGTAATGTAATTTCGATCGAATGACATTATGGGGTCGACAAATCAGCTTGCGACGCTCGTATAATCACTCAAGACCGCGAGCTGATTAAGTCCCATATCATTTAATGAAAATATATTAACTTTTCCGTGTGGCAGGGGTACTAAACTTACTATTTACAGTCAACTAATTTACTTCTCCCTATGGGCTCGAGCTGCCTTAGAACAAAATATCTTATTTTGTATACGATAATACTATTACCTTAATACAGTTAAGATTCTAGTATAAAAGCGGTAAAGGCAATAAAATAGCATTAGTATAAATAAACACATAAGCACAAACAACGCACTTTGTATAATCACACAAACTTGTTATTCACCTTCCAGTGAAAACTAGAATATTACCACGCATATTTACAAATGTCGACGCAACCGCACACGGATAACGACGAACAAGATGCCATTCTGTCACGAAAAACAAAAACGAAAAAACAACCCGACTGCAGCACTTTACTCGCGTCCCACATGACCAAGAAAGCCCGTAAATAAGTTGTTACTCACCTGTCGATCGTATCCACACGTCCCACAATAGCCGTCGGCGAAAACATTTGAACACGAACTTTAGGTCTCTCTCTGTCGAAAGAGAGGTCTATCGATAATCGACCAGTGTCATCGTTGGCTGGTTGCCACATATGTCACTCAAACCGTAGCAGGACTTGTTCCGCGAATCCACGTAAATGCCGTAGTATCAAGCGAACACAAAAAAAAAACTACCCGAGACTGCGGTGACGATCAAGAAACCACGGGAAGGATCAAAAGAACCACACACACACACACACACGAGCAGCGGGCGGCAGCAGTGTGGGAGGCTTAACCAGCTTAACGTCGTCGACCCATCTCTTGCTCGCGTGCGCTCCCTGCAGCGATGACTGGATTTTTTTCGGTTCCCTTCCCTTCTCAAAGTCTCAGGGTTCCTTTTTAGACAGTCAGCAGCTCACACACAACGTAAATTTACCAGAATCGGAGCCCGTACGAGGGAAGAAAACGTCGCAGCGGACCGGTTCATTCGAAAAGTGTGGGGATCTGCGGGATTGCACGTAGTCCCGCGGTTACGGGGATAATCATAAATAAAAAATTAGTACTTTCAACCTTGATAGCGCGTTGTATATTATGTTTATATTATATATATAATAAATTGTACAATACTGCGCTTTTAAAACATATATTAACGTCAGATAAACGCTCAAGAACACCCCGCGCCGGTCGACAAGAAACGTTTTTTTCACGTCGATGCCACAAATTTTTCTCACGTAGTTGCGCTATGGACTTCCTTCCTCCGCCATTGTGACGTAACCACTCGGAGCGCTCTGGCCTTCTCTTCTAGGAGGTATTGCTTCTACTCGCTCGTCATCTCGGAAAACATGGCGGCCCGAGAGAACGCGATGTCGGCGCTGCTCACTTCTTTCTCTTTCCCAGCCCTCTGCTCTGGTAACGGTTCCAACAGTGACGGCGAAAGCGATGCCAGCGCGTGCGCTTACATGTTTGAGACGTTGTTTCCGCCACCGACAAAACGGCCGAAGATCGTGGGGTACATCGAGAGCGTCGTTCATGAGTACTCGGACGAAGAGGTAAGTACGTACGTGCTACGCATTTCGTCCTCCTCTGTTTTTCCCATGGCGTGCGGGGTTGATCTTCATATCTCACGCTTCCTGCAGTTCCGGAGGAACTTCAGGCTGCCGCGGTCCGTGTGCGACGACCTGATATCACGTTTCGAGGAGTCTGCATTCTACCCGGACATGTTCAGCAGAGGAGGAACGCCGCAAAAGACGGCCGAGGAGCACATCTTGTCCTTTCTGTGGTACTGACAACACTTTTCCGCTGTGTTTTTATCGGACGACATAGCGTTCTTTAAAATGCGAGAAGCCGGGAAGGGGGAAGGGCGTTATATCGGCTGCGTTTACACCGCTAGTCGTTCAAACCAAAGTATTTTGTGTGGGAAGCAGAAAAGTAATTTTTTTTTTCTATTGGCCGTACATTTTTTTCTTTCGTGCTGGGACCTTTGGGGAAAGCTAAAGTGACCGTATCCTTCGGGCCCCAAAGTGGGACGCGTATTGAGAGGGGGGGAGGGGGATTTGAAAATTTTAAATTTTGGTAACAAATCATATATTTTTAGTATTTTATATAGACCGCACACTTTTCTATTCATGCACATTTAATGCATTTGGTTGGAATATTTGTTTAGTATTAATTATTTATTCATGCAGATAGCATGCCCATAGTATCAGCATCTTCTCTGCCAAGCGAATCTTGTACATTGTTCAGAGACAGCACCCTCTCACTGGTGCAATTTTTTCGTCTGGCCGCGTCTTTTATTTTTTCGGGGTTTCAGGGAAGCCGAAGCGGGACAAAACACCGTCCCACAAGCACGCTTGCAGGACAGCGGGCCACAAGCACCTTGCAGGCGGAAAGCAAAGGGCCTTGTCAAGCTGTACTTTTGCAGCCTTTTGCCCATCTAACACAGTTCTTGTAGAGGAGAATGAGGATTGATTCATACCATCCCACCTAGAGTGGCGAAGTAGGTGGAACGAAACTTGACCCGTAGAGATTAACAACTCAATACTTTTAGTCATTACAGGACAGGCTGTGGTGGAATATGGATTTAGTTTGTGACAGGAAAGTTCTTTGCTCCAGGTCTCGCAGGAAACAAGTGCTGCATTCGAGACGTCGCAGGCCGGTTCAATCTCAGCGAGACCTGCTTCCATGCAATGAAGAACCGGGTCGTCGACTATCTGCTGACCATAGCCCCCGTGTGATCAAGTTTCCGGCGGACTTGGAAAGCCTTGCTTCAGACTTTGAAGAGGTATGCACCTATCTGTAGAGGTCAAAGCAGGAAGAAATAACACCTCTCAGACAAGAGTGCGGCATTTACTTGTTCCTTGAAACGTTGTGATACCCTAGATGAACTGTTCGAAACAACCAGGTTAGTGGGTGGAGAATGAGTATCATACAACTTGTTTCAGCAATCTGAAGTGCCTTCTTGATAGCTCAATGGCTTATTTTGTACCGTGTCATTTTTGACAAAGAAATCGACTAGGCAGCATTGTGCTCTCATTGCTTGTACAAATAACCCAGAAGAATGTCCAATATAGTCAATGACATGCTAAGAACGCTGTAGGTGCTGCGCCCACGGATATAGTGCACCCTCTTCAAGTCACTCTCTCGAGAAAATAGTGCGTATTCTCCGCGACGTTGGTCGCAGGCATGAGCGGACGGAAGCTGGCCACTGATTGAGCAAGAAGACATCGTCGCGAGGTGGCCAAGGTGCTGACAATATTTTGGACGATTCTGAGAAAAGCGTTGAAAGGCTTGCTTACCTTGTGTCATTGAAGGCAATGGCAAGGCACAGTTATTACATACAACCAGATCACTATGAGAATCCTACGCTGCCAAACAGAATCAAGGTGGATGTGGCATGTTCATGCTGCACTAGTTCCCCGCCGACCCATACCTACAAAGCGGGTGACTATTAAATTGAGCTGTCACAAAACTGCATCTGCTCTCAATGTTTCTTGCATGGGTGGCCAGCTCCCAACAATCTCTGGCCAATGCTCATGCTGGGGCTATAGCTGAAATGCAAGTGAAGTGCAGAATATTGTGAAGCATTGAACCATGAATACCATGGTTCGATGCCTGGGACAGGATCCAACTTTTATTTTCCTTGGAATTGATCTGCCAGAAATTCATGTTCATTCTTTCTTTGACTGTTTTACACACAAACATACTGGTTCGTATGTTTCGGGAAGCCAATAGCATACAAAAGCAGCGTGGCATGACTGTAAAGCGAGGGTGTCTAGCGAAACCGGGAATTGTCAGAGAAATTTTAATTACCGGGAAAAATCAGGGAATTGTCAAGGAAACTGTCAAAAAGCGAGCCCAGTCAGGGAAAATGAGCCGGAAACGCCATCGAGTGCCCTGAGCAAAAACTTGAGAACTTGGGGGCAGAAAAATAGGCAATAAATTCTGCTTAGAGCGGAGCGCGGTCTCTGCTGACCCGATGTAGTGTGTGCTACCCGATTCAAAGGGAACAGCCGACAAATCCAGTACAACCCTTGGATTGGATTGAGGGCGCGACACTACGCTAGATCCAGTTAGAGCTACTAGATTTAGTGACAAATGGGAAAGCCGCAGACCCCAATCTGATCCAAGCATTAAGCCGAAAGTATCTGAAGGTACGCATCTGGTGGCCATGACTTGGCCATGCTGCCATTCGGTTATTGACGTGTGTGGTTGAGCGTCGTGTTTTCATCGTGTTTCTGGAAGTGCCTCTTCACTGACGATGTCCGCGGCAAGAAAGTGCTCGTTTAATCCGGACTGGACGAACCCGAATATTTCGTAATATGCCAGTTGGATTAAGCTTGTGCAAACTGATCCTCACAATGTTCAATGCTCAATGACTTGTGTTGTAATGGTCGTATATATTTAACCGCCTCTACAGTGGTCAGTGAATTTCACCTGAAATTGTCAGGAAAAACCTGGAAAAGTCAGGGAATTTCAAAATAATAATTTGCTAGACACCCTGGTAAAGGCTCCGGTATACTCCGACGTGGAGCGCAGCCTAGTGCATGACGTGCAGCTTTCATTGGTCTACACGGACGAGATTGAGATCTGCAACCAATCAACATATGTGTGCCTTGTGATAGTGCATAGCTCTCGCGTGCAACCGTGCTACGTAACAGTATAGCAGCCTAGAGAGATAGTTTCGCTCGGCCCTGCTGTTAAACCAACATCAATGCGTGTTCTTCCCTTTTCTTTTGGTACGAGTTCACCACATTAAACATTTGATTCCCCTGAGTTACTCGCCGCCTCTCTGCATGTCATTCGTCACAAGCTGTCTCTTTGGGGATTAATTGGCAGGCGGCACTTGTGTGTTAAATGCACCGCCTAAATTGATGCATTTGGGATGCACAATTAAATATTTTCTAGATTTTTTCTCGGATAATTTATAGTAGATGGAAAGTGGCACCCTCCGTATCGCACAAATATGATGTGCCCAAACCGACTTATTAATATGACGTTACATAGAACTACATGTGTGTATGAAAGGAATACCTAAAAAAAAAAGATTTTTGTGACCTCAGAGGGACAGCTGAACGTTGGCAGTCGCTGTAAGTCTCACACGAGCGTCGTTCTCAAGTTATTGCCCAAGTTTCGACCCCCTGTGTATTTTGCTAAAGAAGCTATAAAAAGATTTCTATACATCACTAAATTCTACTCAGGATCACTCCCTGACGTTAATAACTGATTGAACTTGGCTTTGCCCTTTTTTCTAAGCAATAGCAGTCGTCAAAAAATTAGAGAAATATGAGCATCGTTCATCCCCTCACCTCGGAGCCAGAAGCGGCCACGTGGCCTGGTGCCTATCTTATGCCGCCAACGTTAATCATACCCTCGCGCTGGGGTTGGAAAGAAAGAAACGGGTGCTGAGCTCCAGGCATTGTTAGACTTTGGCTATTCTCATCACCGCAGTGGTTGGACACGAGCCACTACCCGAGTGTCCGCCGAGGCATTGATTGTTACGAGCAGATGTACAGTGCTCACGTAGTTCTTTTGTCCAATCCATGAGCAGCGCTCGACTGTCGTCAGGCGGGTGGTTTTGATCCCACAATTACGACGTCAATCTTTACGAAGGCAAGACTAAAATAAATAGTCTCATTTTATCCTCGCAATTTCAACACGACAAAGAAGCTTCTGAATTAGTGGCGGCCTGTGCAAGTATACTTGGGCCAGACTAGGACCAGTACGCCTCAAAAAATCATGAACATTCCAACCCGATATCGTTTTATGACCCCTTTAATCTTCACGGGGTGCAACATGAAAGCAATGAAGGGTTGCTGTTAATAAGTGACAAATAAAATTGTCGAATTAGCACACACAAACGCAGGAGGCAATTCCTCAGGAATACTTTCAGCCTTTCTACTCTGGTGAAGAAGGAAGACCAGTGAAGCTGTACTATTGTGGGAATGAATGTGGGACAGCTACCGCCACTCATAGATGGCGGTAGCTGTCCAGAGTTAAGTGTCATCATTTATTTGCTGACGGACACGATACTGGGAAAACTAGCCCTTAACAGCTCCGCTGTAAAAAAGAAGTGTGTGTGCGTGTGTGTGGTGGTGGGGGTTAGTTTTAAAAACATATTGTGTTGTAAAGGTTCCTCTTCCCGCATCTTTGGCGCAGACCAAAAAGCGTGGCCCCGGAAACTGCTTTGTTTGCAAAACGCTCTTGCTATAAAGCACGTTTTTGTCGTGCCAGACGCTCGCGCCGTTTCTCACGACGATGCACTAAGAATAATGATACGTTCCTTTCAAATACTTGGCTTTCACTGAGCATGAACCTCCTTTAGCGTGCATTTTGCACCATCGAATTCGATTTTCTCAGCAAGAAGAAATCACAATCACCACCAGCCTATAGTGTGATGACGTCACGTGCATACCATGTTAAACATTTCAGCTTTCTGGTGAAACGTGATGTTCGCAACACTAGCATTAGATGTCCTAATTGTAAAGTTGTGCAGTATTTATAGCAGTCTCGCGATGCTATATGGCAGCCTAGAGAAATGTTAGAGCGCATGACTATTCAAGCATAGTGTCGTAAAGTGAGGGCCCAAAACAAGCGCAGGTAAAACCGAATATAACATTAGCCTCCCGAAGAAGTATTTCGCGAAGTTTCGAGCTCATGCAAGCTGATGAAATGCGATTTATACTAAGACTTTAAAAATCTTTGTCTGTCCTTCGTGCTATTTATGTAAAATTATCAATTTCATTGCGTGCATCTTTACGCATCTCTTTTTTGCAGTAAGGCGTTCTGTAAGGGATTATTTAGAAGAATAACATTAATTATCTCTCTCTTTTTGAACATTTCGTGTATTTGACTTCCAATTTATCACGTGAGCACAGAGTCCTTTTTGGCGTACCCTGCAACCCGATGTTTCACACTGCCAATCAGTAAACAGAAAAACACTTTTTTGCAGACTCTACAGCTCGCGTAGTTTCGAGTATCGTCCTTCCGCGATAGCTGCATTTGGCATTCTCAGAAAAATTAAGTTGCGGTGAGAGCTGAAATTTCAGTAATAATCTGATATGGTAAATGAATTTTACAAAACCAAGTCCTGATGACAGGACAAACCCCAAAACAGCCAGACATTTTGTAACAATACTAATGCTATGTAACATATTGACAGCCAAAGTAAGAAAGGGTAGCCAGACAGCTTTGGATCCTCCTTAATACCCGAACCAAGATGGATGCCACTACAATCATTACAATGGCAACGGCCAAAATGTCAGAATGAAATATTGTTTATACTACACTTAAGTTTTTCAGGATCTTGCTTAGCTTACCTGCTATACTTTGGTAGGATGAATGCATGATTGGGCCATACATTCATGTATGGTGAAATAAAAGATGTACTGTGTGACTGAAGTTTCCTGTTTAATCAGGTTCTAATTGAGCTAATATTATAAAAGCCATAATATACATCAATCGAAGTGATCCTTAAATTGAGCTTTTGGCAGAATAAAAAATATGTGAAGTATTTTTATAAACCCAAAACTCTCAATTACTACTGCATTTTTCTGTGCCTTTGTTGTGTATTAAGCACATTTTTTCCCTGCTGTATTTGTTTTTATTTTCTTGTCAGTGTAAGCGTGGGCTGGCAACAGCTAATGATCTCTCTCGTTTCTTTCCAAGGTGTCTGGAATCCCCGGTGTCATCGGGTGCATCGATGGTACGTACATTAACTTCCGCTGTCCGGATGGGAATATTCCTGCAACCTACGCGAATCGACACGAGGCTCTTTCGTTGACTTTGCAAGCGGTATGCCACAATGATCGCAGATTCGTCGATGCTTTTACTGGAATCAGCAGCCGGATTTATGAAGCAAGCGGTCTCCGAGAGGCTTCCCACTCTATGCAGGAAAGGGGAGTTTCATGTATTGGGGATGGGGCCTACCCTGCCAGAGAGTATTTCATCACTCCTTTCAGGGATTATGGTAGCATGAGCTCTGAAGAAAGGGATTTTATTCAAGATTTTAGCACCACACGTGTGAGGATCGAGAATTCATTTCAGGTTTTGAAGCGTCTCTTCATGCAGCTGTCATATCTCGAGTTTGCAGAAGTGGACACAGCTAGCAAATTTATTATGTCTTGTTGTGTGCTCCATAACCTCTGCGTCCAATCTGGAGACGTAGAAATTGAAGGAAAGGAGGCGACAACTGATCGTGCACCTGATGACGATGACACGATTGAGGAGACGCTCCCGGTTCTGCGAACGAGGGGTATTGCGAAGCGCCAGAGGCTCTGTGATTATGTTAACCGGCCTAGATTGTTTTTATTTTTCTACACAAAATAAGTATTGTGTGTCAAGTATCGTTTTATCAGCTTTTAACATTTTGTGAAGTAACAGGTGGAAACAACTATACTCAGTTTCACCTTATGTTGAACATTCGGGCAAAGATACGGGCCGCCAGAGCCGAAACGCACTTGCAATTGCGGCCTCTGGGCGCCGACATCTTGCTCATTTGTCGTTGTCATAATCCGATTGCAACAGCTTGTTAAGGTGTCATAATGGGATTATGGCTGCTCCCTTGCGCACCCCAAACAAGCAAGATGGCTACGCCCGGAAGCCATGCTTGCAAACGGGTCTAGAGCTCCTGCTTTGAAGTGATACCACCCTGTTCTGTGAGAGTGTACCAGTTCCCGAATTCCAGAGCGCACAGGTCTTGGGACTCCAGGGGAGGCTCGCCGTGGGGACGGAAGAGTTTTCGTCTGCTATTTTCGTTTACAGCATCTGAGCATTGTTGGTATACACATATTGCATAAAATGTTCTTGTGTGTTCCTTAGTTTTGTTTGATGGGCATTTTTTATCCGCCATGCTCCAACCATGCTGGTACATCTAAAAGGAAGGATTGCAGCTAGCCTATCTTTTAGTGGCACCGAAAGATGTGTGCCAAGATTTATCTATGCCTGCGCGTTGGTGCTCGTGTCGTGTTCATGACTTGGCTTAGGCTAGTCCTAGTGGTACAAAGCTTGGTTCACGAGGGTATGGCACGTTTACCTTCATTCGCTCAGCATGTAAACACTCAAATAAAGCCGACAACCTTCTCATTTTGCACGTTTTACGTCCTTTCGCTGCGAAACGTTTGATTGCTTTCACCAGACAGTCACGTGCTTTGGGCAGTTTACGCTAGTCGAAACGTCGCAGTTATTGCGCGTCAAATGGTGCGTGCGAACTACCTGCCGAATGTGCAAAGCTGCGTTATTGATACGCGTAAAACAAAAACAAAAATTCGTCGCATGAACTGTGCAAAGAGGCGCAAATCACACAAAGATGCGACTTATATACCGAATTTTCTGTTAAAACGGCTCACTATACTGAAGTGTAGACTTATACAAGTGTGCAACTTCTAATCCGGAAAATACGGTAGCATTAATGTTTTCGTTGTAGCTGCCCCTATACATTGTCCGACTTGAATGCCCGTTTCCCTGCTTGTTTACATGTTTTTAGTCTGCTACCCCAGTACATTGGCTGTCATTGTTTTGAATTCTTGTTTTCATGCTTATCTTTATGTTGTAACCCATTCTTGCAAGTAATAAAAAGATAGTGAAAATAACATTCCCTGATTATTGTCTTCGGTTTCATAAAAGCATGCTACAATATTGAAAGAGCTATGTGAGTGTGAATGCCACTAATGGATTGGATTCTCACCTTGCTTTCGGGAATATTTGAATAAAAGATGTCAGTAGGTAGAATAAAGCATTTGGGATCGCCATTTTTTATTCACTGAGGGGCGGTGGTAGAAGCGTACGATTACAGCAGTGAACCATTTCGCTGGTACGCATTCCTTATTTCTGTAAGCAGCTCCATGAGCTGTTTATGCACCTCCAAATGCTGCCTGTGCCTCCTCTCAATGTACTTCTCTTTTTCATCATCGAGCTCTTTCATATGTGCAAAAAACTCAGTCATCTGCTGCTTTCTGGTTGTTCTGCTGTTCACACGGTTCGCCCGTCTCCTCCTCCTCCGTGCCTCTGCAGAAGTTTCAGCTCGGAGTTCGTCTGGAGGAGAGGTCGGGGAGTTCTCCTCTGCCACTGCTTCCGAGCTTGTTGCATTGCCCGTTTCTGCGGCTGCGGTGGGGCTCTTGTAGATGACCGTGTTCACTCCACGTCTCACCTCGGGCTCAAGACTGTCGTCCATACTCCTAATTCTTGCGAATTCTTCCTCAAATTCGACAGTGCAGCGGGAACTGCCAGATGTCTTATTCACTTTCTGGGAGTTCTTTTTGCGCTTCAGAAGTGTCTTGAAGCGGTTGTCACACTGTTGTGCAGTCCGTGTTATCCCGCGGATTGACTGTATGTCGATAGCAAATTGCTCGAACATCGCCTTCTTTGTCCGGAACTTCTTCATCGGGCCAATTTCGGGATAATATTTCGTGTAGTATTCGAGGAGCAGCTTTGACTCCCCTTAACTCCACTCTGCTGCTCTGCTGCAAAAAGAAAACAAAATGTTTGCTAGAACTCTTTTCTTGTAAAATATGATGTGGTTAGATATCTCCTTGCGATTGTCTTGAGTTTTCTTGCGATGTGTTTCTGGATTTGTAGGTCTACAGAGCAGGCTGCATTGGTAATCAAATACAGGGTGAGTTTACAATGCTTTAACTGACCGATTTTTGGTGGATATTAACAAGGCACATGAAGATGCACAGATATGGCAATCTAGATTAAACTCTGCATGCGTATTCCGTTATATTTACGTAAGAGATAGAATATAAGAGCCTAGTAAACAAAACCAAACCACGCTATTCTAGCTTGATTGACGTAGGAAGTTTCTGTTTGACACTCGGGTTCATAAATTAACCTGCAAGCTAAATAACTACATTCAAACCTAATCATGTAAATGTGCTCCATGTTGTTGTTACTTTACAGAACATGGGTATCGGCTAACCTCGTGAGCAGTGGCGTCGGGACAGGGGGAGGGGGAGGGTGAGCGCAAAATCGCCTGAGACAGTTAAGAAATTTATTGGAAACAATACGGGGGAGTGAGCGCAAAATCACCGCTCCCCCACACACACACGCACACCTCCAGACTGGTTCCAACGACTCTGCTTGTGAGTGTGAACTGGACAGGTAAAATAATGCTCTCAAGAACAGCAACAACAAAAAAAGAAATTGATAAAATACTTTATAAACAAAATCCCGACACCAAGTCAAAAGAAAAAGGGGGACAATACACAGAGATTGAAAGTTGAGACCATGTTGTTCCTCCCCCTCTCCCCCTTTTTATCCTAATTCTGTTCTTCGCTAAGATGCCAAGAAATCGATAGGACATCTTACCATCTCGTACGTCGTTGAGCATCGCGTAGAGAATTGTCTGTGGCGTTGCGGGGACCGTCATCTCGAAGGGGACAAACGTGGGGATGTGATCGGGAGATCGGGAAATGGCGCTCCGAGATCCGGGAGGTTCGGTACAGATGTGGGTCGGAGCAGCAACTCCCATCGCGCGTACCATATATATCACGCTACGTTTCTCGACAATAAAATCGTATATATATATAAATAAACGATTTGTTTCTTAGTCCATGTGTTTTTAGTTTGTTTATTTTACGTTGGCGGCGAATTTTCGGAGTAACAAGTACATTCTTGAACCATCCACTTGAAAGACAATTTGTTACTTTTATTTCTCGCCAGATGGCGAGAGCCGCCGCCACACCCGTGGCGGCTTTTTGTTTAACCGTCTACTCGTTCATGGTTTGCCCTTGCAGTGACCGCACCGAGCGCGCCGCACGACGGGATGCTTCGCGTTCACCTGGTAGTGCGTCATGTGGTGCACCTACACGGTGGCGTGTCCTTGGGGGCAGCATTTTCTCGGTTGGGGGCAGCATTTTCTCAGTGTAATTAGGTTGTCACTTCGATACAAATTGCAATTAAGTACAAGCAACGCGTTACCTGTAACGCGTTACGTAGACTTTTGTTAC
>JAZHYW010044751.1:0-20470 GCA_037355805.1 Ixodes ricinus | reverse complement strand
CAGACATGTACACGTTACCCGAAAAAAGTAACTAAATACCGTTACTCGTTACTCGCTCAAAAAGTAACTAAATACGTTACTCGTTACCGATTCTCAAAAGGAACGTGTGAGTTACCTTAAAAGTAACGAGTTACTTTCCACGTTACTTTGACGACCAAATAGACAACTGTTTTTGTTTCATGGTTTCACATTAACTACGTTATTAATAATTCTAATCGCATCCTCGGCTACTTACGTCGAAATTTTGCTCAAGCCCCTTTTTCTCTTAAGCTTCTTCTTTACCGTACACTCATCTGCCCAAAGCTCGAATAAGCTTCTGCGATATGGGATCCAGCACAACGCTATCTTATTGATGCCATTGAATCTGTTCAAAATCGATCAGCCCGTTTTAATAACTCTAATTATTACCGCCGTGCTAGCGTGTCACTAATGAAGTCTAATGCTGGTATTCCTGAACTAATGTTTCTAAGAAAAATAGCGCGTCTTTCGCTTTTTCATAAAATATATTTTCATAACCCAGTGCCCAAACAGGAACTCTTTTCACAGCCTTCTTACCTTTCATCCCGGGTTGATCACCAGTACAAAGTTGCCATACCTCATTGCAGCACTAACATATTTTTTTATTCTTTCTTGCCAAAAACTTGTTCAGAGTGGAACCACCTTCCCCCACACATCGCCGCGATTGAAGATGTTTCTGCTTTCAAGGCAGCCATAATCGATTACTTCTATAACTCTGCAATTTGTTGATTTTGTTGATTTATTTCTTTTTCTTTTGTTTTGTTGTTGTTGTCTATTTTTTGTACTATGAATTGATCATTTGTACTTTGTAAACCCATTGTACCCACCCCCTCTGTAACGCCCGATGGGCCCTGAGGGTAATGAAATAAATAAATAAATAAATATTGTTTTCTTTTTAGTAGTCATTGCCCTTAAGCAGCAGCTGCCTGTAGAAGTTTTCATCAGTTATGTTTCCCCGCTTCCTTGAAAATACATCTCCGGCGACGCTGAAGAGTCGTTCTACCAACGCGCTCGAAGGAACGGCAGTGTTGTCCTTCAGGGAGAGCTGGTGAATCTTCGAGAACTGCGCCTTCATTGAGGACAGCGAGTAATGGGTTATGTGCCTTCCCGTGTTTGCAACCTCCGGGTTTAAATTCGGTCCGTACCCGTTTCTAGAAGGTTCAACCAACGAACCTGATTGTGCTCGCTGGGTGAAGGACATTCCCAGCTGCACAGTTCAGTACAGCAACGTTTATCGCTGGACACGTCAGTCGAACTGTTCGACTGACGTGTTCAGCGATATACGTTGTTGTACTGTCATACTGTTTAGTTGTTTTTCGGATTGCCCATCTGCCTTTTACGCAATAGACGCATACTCAGGCTAGAATAAAAACAAGGCCGTTTAAGAGGTGTTGTACACGTTACTCCTCAAAAGTAACGAGATACCGTTACTCGTTACTTGGCCTTCAAAGTAACTAAATACCGTTACTCGTTCCTTTTCCAAAAAAGTAACTAAATACGTTACTCGTTACCGAAAATAGTAACTAGGTAGAAGTAACTCGTTACTTGTAACGCGTTACGTACATGTATGCTTGTATGTAACAAAATTCTACGTAACGCGTTACAGGTAACGCGTTGCTTGTGCTAGTTGCAATTTGTATCGAAGTGACGACCTAATTACACTGCAGGAGAAGAAACGATAACGTCATATTCACCTGGGGCACGCACGGCACCGAGAAAATGCTGCCCCGAAGGCCACGCCAACGTGTAGGTGCACCACATGACGCACTACCAGGCGAACGCGAAGCATCCCGTCGTGCGGCGCACTCGGTGCGGTTACTGCAAGGGCAAACCATGAATGAGTAGACGGTTAAACAAAAAGCCGCCACGAGTGGTGTGGCGGCTCGCGCCATCTGGCGAGAAATAAAAGTAACAAATTGTCTTTCAAGTGGATGGTTCAAGAATGTACTCGTTACTCCAAAAATTCGACCGCCAACGTAAAATAAACAAGCTAAAAAGCACATGGACTAAGAAACAAATCGTTTATTTATATATATATACGATTTTATTATCGAGAAACGTAGCGTGATATCAATGGTACGCGCGATGGGAGTTGCTGCCAATATACCTTGGTTGCTGCTCCGAGCCACATCTGTATCGAACCTCCCGGATCTCGGAGCTCCATTTCTCGATCTCCCAATCACATCCCCACGTTTGTCCCCTTCGAGGTGACGGTCTCCGCAACGCCCCAGACAATTCTCTCCACGCGATGCTCAACGACGTACGAGATGGTAAGATGTCCTATCGATTTCTTGGCATCTTAACAAGGAACAAATTTCGATTACTTCCAGTTACTATTGACCAAATGGACTTTAATTCGCCCTAATTGGCATCTTCATTGTTTGAGTACTTTGAGCTAATATTCAACCTATTCATTTGTTATAAGCTTAATTCATGTGATGATTAATATGATTACTTCGAGCTAGTATTTACTCAATCGACTTTATATCAGCTAATTGGCATTGTTGTGCCTCTATAATTGCTTCGAGCTATTATGCAAATAGTTGATATATTAATAGCTAAAATTTCAGTATTATTAATCTTTTGATTACTTCGAGCTACTTTTGACCCATAGATATTATTAAGGCCTAACTGACGTTATGATTACCCTTTTGATTACTTTGAGGTAATATTCAGCCAAATTAATATTGATTATGAGCTAAATTGGCATTATGATTACTCTATTACTTTAAGTTACTATTGACCCAAATAAATCTGATTTGGCCGAATTGACATTTTGGGGACTACCTTGATTACTTCGAGTTACTATATCTTAAGTTCATCTATTACCAGCTCTATCAACATTATTAGTACTCTTTTGACTACTTCGTTTTAATTTTGACCCAGATTATTTATTCATTTATTTATATATTTAAAATGCCCTCAAGGCCATCGGCATTACAGAGAGGAGTGCGGGTTAGGGGCAGTAGTAAACTTTGCAGCTCAATCTGAGGAGTATAGATCATTTATGGCAGTTCTAAATAAGTGGTCAAGAACAATTGCTGGGATAGATGTGGGAAGATGGTTCCAATCCACTGAAGTTTTCGGAATTAATGGCTCTCGGAGTGCATTAGTGTTACATTTTAGAATGTCTACATAATACATATGATCAATGCGTGGCGAAATATAAGACGGATGATTCAGCAGTCGGTGTTGAAGTAATGAGTTAGTATGGTATATCTTATGAAAGAGACATAAGCGAGCTATTTTGCGGCGTAAAGTGAGGTTATGCATGATATGCTGGTCAGTGGGTGAATAAAACGAGCAGAGGGATTCTGAACTGATTCCAAAGCGTTAGTTAGTTCGGCGCGACCGGGGTCCCAGATAGAAGACGCATATTGTAATTTAGAGCGTACAAGCGTTCTGTACATGGTTAGTTTCAGAGATAAATGGGCAAGTGAAAAGTTTCGGTTTAGATAACCCAGCATTCGATTAGCGTCATTAATAACATACTCAACATGCATTTGCCAGGAAATATCTGAGGATATATACACACCTAAGTATTTATAAGAAGAGACCGGAAGTAAGGGGACATTTTCAAGAAAATAAGAGGAAGGAACATTACAAATACGCGATATTCTCATGGTCTTGCATCTAGTTGTTTTAAGTTCCATCACCCATAATTCACGCCATTTTGAAACATGGTTAATGTCAGCTTGTAAATTCAGAACATCCGAGGCGTTATTAACATCTCCGTAAATAACACAATCATCAGCGAATAAAGTAATTGAAGAAGATATCAAATTCGGCAAATCGTTGATATAGATAAGGAATAATAGCGGACCTAATACAGAAACTTGTGGTATTCCAGATTTGACGGAGGTGAGTGGGATGTTTCATCGTTAGCGGTTACAAACTGGTAACGATTAGTGAGAAAACAAGTTATCCAGAAAATTTGCGTCATTGTTAAGACTGTTAAGTTTAAATAGCAGCAGCTTCTGTGAAACTTTATCGCATGCTTTGGAAAAGTAAAAAAAAATGCAGTCTACCTCGGACCATCGTTCGAGCGCTTGGTGCAAATCATGTTGTCAATCAGTCGAGTTGCGTTTCGCAAGAAAAGGATCTACAAGAGCCATGCTGAGCGGTGCTGAAGAAAGAGGTTAAATTCTAAAAATTGAACCAGTTGTGAGTAGATGATATGTTCTAGTATCTTGCATGGAATGCTAGTAAGCGAAATTGGTCGATAGCTATCCGGGCAATATTTATCACCTCCTTTGTGGAGTGGCACCACCTTCTGTATCTCCCAATCAGCAGGCAACTCTCCAAGTGAAAGCGATAGGGAAACAATTTGAGATTATATAAAAAGCAATATCAGTAATATCAAAGAGCAACTTTAATTCGTCCGAATTCACACTGTGATGTCATTACTTTGAGCTAATATAACTAATTGATTTATTATAAGCCTAGTTCTCATTAGGATTTTTCTTTTGCTCACTTTGAGTTACTATTGACTTAGTGCATTTTAATTCAGCCTAATTTACATTGTGATGACCGTTTTGATTACTTTGAGAAAATATTAAAATAATGCATTTATTTTGATCCCGATAGACGAGATAACTCTTTTGATTACTTCGAGTTACTTTTGACTAAATGGACTTTATTTCGGCCTACATGTCATTTTAGTGACTCTTTTGATTACTTTTAGGTAATATTCAACCCATTTTTGTCAATAATGTCCCGAGGAAATCGAAAGCAATAAAAATGTTGAACATTTAATATGTAAAACGTGTTATTTATGGGGCGAAGTACTTAGAAGTGGACACAATCTTAAGTCTGAGGTGTCAATAATAGCGAGAAGTAATAAAAAGTGTAATCACAAATACCAATTTTACTATTTTACTTATATTATCTTAACTGTATCAATGATAAGTTGAAGTAATCATAACATGTAAACAAAACCTTATTTCAGCTAAATTCGAGTGCGCCCTTAAGAACTCGAAGATGCAAAAAGAGTGATCCCCATGTCAATCATGCGACTAGTAACTCCAAGTGATCGAAGTAGCGATCAATATGTCAGTCGTTCCCAACAAAATCTAATTATATAAATAATTACTCCGATTTATCAAATGTGTGAGCAAAACACAAGTACTGAAGACAAAAGCGGGCATGTTATAAATTAAATCGGGTAGCGCTGGTATTAAATTCAAACCCATTTGGGTTAAAATAAGTGGAAAGAACCTGTTGAGGTGTTGAGGGGGGGAGTGTTTGTGGTAGTTGGGAAATCAAACATCCACGCTATCTTGTGGAAATGCACACTTATTGCATTGTCACACTTAATTCACTCATACCATCAAAGAAGTATGAGTCAAATCTTTAAAAATATACGTGAACCAGAGGAATGCCGAGCAACCCAGTAGGTGTCACCATAGAGTTTGTTGCCAAGCAAAAATGGCGAATACGCAGGCGGGAGGTCCTCTTCCTCCAACCTTCGCAAGCACTTCGTGGTGAGTTCGATTCTCATTTCTAGACACGACCGCTGGCATGGACGTACGCAGGGAGTGAAAGAGGCTGCCGCTCCGCCCCCCCCCCCCCCAAAAAAAAAAAAGAAATCTTCCTTTTACAAGGGTTACCACCATATCGAATTATCATCACTTCCAGCATGGGCGAAAACATTGTTTTGCCGTCGCCATGCCCACAGATTACCTTTAGGATATAAGCGTAACCGTCACCCATACTCGTATTGTCTCCCTCTATTTTTTTACTTTTTGCGGGTTGAAATGCTTTATTATTGTTTCGTCTCCCATACCGGATATGCTAACCAGGTGGCTGAAAAAAAGAGTAAGCGAAAAAATATATATCCCTGTGAAAAAGGTTAGATTGCACACGGAAACACCGCCATGATGATGTCACCAAGCGTGCCACTTTTTGTGCAGATCATCGTTGGATGCTTATCCGCAGCCTTGGACGCAACACCGACTTTATCTGCGGATGGAAACTCCGTTCATCGCCTAGTCATCGACGCATCGCAAGGGCTGCACGTGGCCAGCGTCTTCAGCGCATCTCCGATGGGCATGGTGACATCATCGCTTCTTGAGGAATCAGCGCCACCGATGGATATAAAAGGAATACCAGCGACTTCAGGCCTCAGTGGACACGGCAACACCGCCGTGACAATGTCACCAAGCGTGCCACTTTTTCTGCAGATCATCGTTGGATGATTATCCGCAGCCTTGGACGCAACACCAACTTTATCTGCGGATAGAAACTCCGTTCATCGCCTTGTCATCGACGCATCGCAAGGGCTGCACGTGGCCAGCGTCTTCAGCGCATCTCCGATGGGCATGGTGACGTCATCGCTTCTTGAGGAATCAGCGCCACCGATGGATATAAAAGGAATACCAGCGACTTCAGGCCTCAGTGGACACGGCAACACCGCCGTGACAATGTCACCAAGCGTGCCACTTTTTGTGCAGATCATCGTTGGATGCTTATCCGCAGCCTTGGACGCAACACCGACTTTATCTGCGGATGGAAACTCCGTTCATCGCCTTGTCATCGACGCATCGCAAGGGCTGCACGTGGCCAGCGTCTTCAGCGCATCTCCGATGGGCATGGTGACGTCATCGCTTCTTGAGGAATCAGCGCCACCGATGGATATAAAAGGAATACCAGCGACTTCAGGCCTCAGTGGACACGGCAACACCGCCGTGACAATGTCACCAAGCGTGCCACTTTTTGTGCAGATCATCGTTGGATGCTTATCCGCAGCCTTGGACGCAACACCGACTTTATCTGCGGATGGAAACTCCGTTCATCGCCTTGTCATCGACGCATCGCAAGGGCTGCACGTGGCCAGCGTCTTCAGCGCATCTCCGATGGGCATGGTGACGTCATCGCTTCTTGAGGAATCAGCGCCACCGATGGATATAAAAGGAATACCAGCGACTTCAGGCCTCAGTGGACACGGCAACACCGCCGTGACAATGTCACCAAGCGTGCCACTTTTTGTGCAGATCATCGTTGGATGCTTATCCGCAGCCTTGGACGCAACACCGACTTTATCTGCGGATGGAAACTCCGTTCATCGCCTTGTCATCGACGCATCGCAAGGGCTGCACGTGGCCAGCGTCTTCAGCGCATCTCCGATGGGCATGGTGACGTCATCGCTTCTTGAGGAATCAGCGCCACCGATGGATATAAAAGGAATACCAGCGACTTCAGGCCTCAGTGGACACGGCAACACCGCCGTGACAATGTCACCAAGCGTGCCACTTTTTGTGCAGATCATCGTTGGATGATTATCCGCAGCCTTGGACGCAACACCGACTTTATCTGCGGATGGAAACTCCGTTCATCGCCTTGTCATCGACGCATCGCAAGGGCTGCACGTGGCCAGCGTCTTCAGCGCATCTCCGATGGGCATGGTGACGTCATCGCTTCTTGAGGAATCAGCGCCACCGATGGATATAAAAGGAATACCAGCGACTTCAGGCCTCAGTGGACACGGCAACACCGCCGTGACAATGTCACCAAGCGTGCCACTTTTTGTGCAGATCATCGTTGGATGATTATCCGCAGCCTTGGACGCAACACCGACTTTATCTGCGGATGGAAACTCCGTTCATCGCCTTGTCATCGACGCATCGCAAGGGCTGCACGTGGCCAGCGTCTTCAGCACATCTCCGATGGGCATGGCGACGTCACCACTTCTTGAGGAATCAGCGCCACCGATGGATATAAAAGAAATACCAGCGACTTCAGGCCTCAGTGGACATGGCAACACCGCCGGGACAATGTCACCAAGCGTGCCACTTTTTGTGCAGATCATCGTTGGATGATTATCCGCAGCCTTGGACGCAACACCGACTTTATCTGCGGATGGAAACTCCGTTCATCGCCTTGTCATCGACGCATCGCAAGGGCTGCACGTGGCCAGCGTCTTCAGCGCATCTCCGATGGGCATGATGACGTCATCGCTTCTTGATGAATCAGCGCCACCGATGGATATAAAAGGAATACCAGCGACTTCAGGCCTCAGTGGACACGGCAACACCGCCGTGACAATGTCACCAAGCGTGCCACTTTTTGTGCAGTTTGGTGCTCGGAAGTTTAGTTTTCATAGTGATCACCTTTGCTTGTTAGTGTTGCCGTGTCCATATGTAAGCCTTGATTGTGTACATGAGTGCTTTTCAACAGCAGTGCTTTTACTAAAGCTATCCGGAGATGTTGAGGAAAACCCCGGATCGATTACGCAAGAAATGTTCAATGAAATTATTCAGACTCAAAAAGAAATCCTGTCTAAGATTTCAGAGATACAAACAAAACAGGCATCGTCGGAAGCAACGATGCTCCAAATGCAGAACAGACTACTGACAATAGAAAAAAAGCTACAAAGGTTTGATGAAACGGAGACTAGACTTGAAAAGCTCGAACACTGTGTCAGCGGTCGCGACGCCGAAATAGAAACACTTGCCAGGCAAATTGATGAGTTAGAAAATCGTTCCCGACGAAACAATCTTATTGTTAGAGGTATTAAAGAAGTAAGCAAAGAAACCGAAGAAATATTACTAAAGAGGGTGAATGATGACGTTTTTGATAAGATTCTAAATAATAAACTAAACTCTATTGAGCGTATACATAGGCTTGGAAAAAAGGTTTCAGGTAGAGATCGTCCGATTATGCTCAAGGTTTCAGACTTCCGAGATAAACTGGCTATTTTGAAGAACTGCTTCAAGCTCAAAGGTACCCCAATCAGCATCAGTGAAGATTTCTCTAAAAGGGTTGTTGAGATCCACAAAAACCTGTGGAATTCTACGGCAGAAGAGAGAGGAAGGGGTTCCAAAGTGAAATTAGTATTCGATAAGCTAAGAGTGGACAATGCCCTTTATGCCTGGAACGAAGCCACTAATGAGAGGTTTAAGTGCCATGACGGTCCCATCGAGACTCGCATAGAAACCACCCCGGGAGATGAAAATAAGTGACTAAAATTCAAAGAACCTGTGTGCTTCAAGATCATGAACATGAATGCCAGAAGTATTTTGAATAAAGTCGATGTAATTGAAAGCATAATCCTGGAACATGAACCTGATATCATCGTAATTACAGAAACGTGGCTGCATAAAGATGTCCTCGACTCTGAAGTAACTCCCCCGAACTACACAATAGTAAGAAAGGATAGAGAAGGAAGAGGCGGTGGAGTTGCTATCATGATTCAAAATAACATTCAGTTTTCTGCTCTTGATGAAGTACGTGACGTTGAAGCATTGTGGATTAAAACTAAGGCTCAATAATAGTACTGTCTTTATTGGTGGAATGTATAGGCCTCCGAATCCGCCAGCTGATGTGATGATAAAGCTTCAAACTTATATGGACTTGAATCTACGTCACGAGGACAACATATTACTTTTGGGGGATTTTAACTTACCCGGGGTAGATTGGTTATCACTTTCTCCTGGATCGACGGAAGTAGCTAGCTGTGACCAATTAATAGAGCTTGCGTTTTGCTACAATCTAACCCAGGTTGTAACTGATCACACAAGAGTGACTTCAACAAGGTCATCAATTTTGGACCTAGTTTTTATATCGGCACGCTTGAAATCGTTTCTTTCCGGCTGTGAAACTATCGAGGGCCCTTCGGATCATAAAATGGTACTTGCGTCTTTTAAAATGACCCCAAATATCACGCATAGATACTCGCAAAAGACGGTTCTAAATTTCGGGGCTGCCGATGATGTCAGCGTGCTCGATTATCTTGAAGAGTCATTGGATGACTTTACGTTTCTTTTCCAATCCAATGCCAGTACTGACACGCTATGGAACTTCTTTACGAATATGACTAAGCAATGCCTTGAGCGGTTTATTCCAAAGTATAATAAAAAGATTAGGAACCAAAACCCCTGGATTAATAGGGAAATAATACATGCAAAAAGAAAACTCAAACGGAAGCGAGCGCGTTCACATGGTTCGAATATCAAAGATAAATCATGCATTCACCGCATGAGTCAGGAATTAAAACGGCTAGTAAAGAAATCTAAAGAGCAATTTTACAATGTAACACTTAAAAGATTTCTCAGGGAGGCACTCACACAAGTTTTGGCGGTACGTTAATCCCTCGGTCAAATCGCGTCGCACTAGCGATGAAACCAATGATCAAGAGCGCACGGAACAATTTAACACTTTCTTTTCGTCTGTGTTTATTGAGGACGATGGAAACTTGCCTAGATTTGTTGACTTTTCAGATAGCCCTCCTATTAAAGATATAGAAATAAACGAGGAAGGAGTTTTGAACCTTTTACTTAATATCAATACAAAAAAGAGCCCCGGGCCCGACGGAATTCCAAATGAGTTTTTGAAAAGGTACGCAGTTTGGGTCTCCAAATATCTAACCATGATTTTCCAGTCATCCATCAATAATTGTTCTTTTCCTAGTGCTTGGAAACGCGCGAAAGTGGTTCCTATCCACAAAGGTGGCAGTGTGTCTGACGTAAGCACCTATCGGCCCATTTCGCTTGTTAGTACATGTTCGAAGCTGCTTGAACATATCGTATCTAAACATTTAATGGATTATCTCGAAGATTATGAATTATTGTTCCGATCCCAGCATGGCTTTCGGAAAGGAACTTTCCACCACAACCCAACTTATCGAAACTGTACATGACCTTTCTTATACAATTAATTGTCGCGGTCAAACTGACGTAGTGTTTTTGGACTTCGCGAAAGCGTTTGACAAAGTGTCGCACTCTAAGCTATTACTGAAAATTGACGTCATTTTTAAAAATCCAGCCGTCACACAGTGGTTTTCATCGTATCTTTCTTCTAGAGAACAGTTTGTAGAAGTTAAGGGACATAAGTCTAGCCTTTCACCGGTATCTTCAGGGGTTCCCCACGGGAGTGTTTTGGGTCCCCTTTTGTTTTTAATATTCATAAATGATCGGCATAAAGACATAACCGCTCCAATCAAACTATTTGCAGATACCATAACCTGGCAAACGGCGAAGGCTATGACCCCAGTGAGCCCCATCAGCGCGCCAGAGCGAGTCGCGTGAGAAATGTTCGTCCAAGCGTTTTTGTCCTACGAAAAGCGGTCACGTGTTTCGCTCCACCCGACTAATTCGCTAGAAGCGGCCTTCGCACTCGCTCACAGCCACAGCCGTACTCGCTCACAGCCAAAAGAAGGTTTGGAGGCTTATCAGAAGACGAGGTCAAAGGGGGTGGACAAAGCAGCTATCTCCCTCTACTGCCTCCTGCGTTGCACAGGGAGGGTCGCCTTGTGTGTGGGACCTTGGGGTTGTTGTTGTTCGGGTGGCGGTTCCCTTTCCAAAAGTGTGGAGCCGGGGAGTGCCTTATACTGTCTGGGTAGAACTCGTTGATCGTTTTGTATATGCGTTTGAGTTCCTTCTTTCCCTTTCTATTTTTTCTATATGTGTTTGGAAGTGTATTTATTGGTGTGCTCAAATCAATAAGTTCCAGCTGCGTTTGAGAATGTGTTTTCTCCGTCAGTTTTTTTTTATCTTTCCGCATCTCAGGGTCTACAAGATGTCGATTCATTACCAGCTCCCCTCCACTCTATCACTGCTTACGTCAGGACTAACTTCATGTACTAGTGCGCCTGCTGTGGTGCGGACCGCGAAATCACAATATAAATACACAAAACGCATTCGAACGCCGTCGAAGCGCGGGTCAAAGCTAAGACGCTGAGAGCATGTAACAAGAGACGCGGTTTCACGCGTTCCAAAGAAAAACTGAAAAAGCGTCGGGGCGCTAGATATTTTGGCGTCAAAACGCAGAGAAAAGAATCGCGTACCCTAACGGTGGTGTCATGAATCCGACACTCTCGATTGTCTTGCGGCATTGTTTCTTCAGAACTACACACAAAAATAAAATATCAGTGAAGGTGCTATAGGTAGTGCGAGGCCCAGTCAGGTGAGTTTGTACTACCCGAAATGAGGGCGCCACAGTTTGTTCAAAGTTTCAGCGCAGGAGGTCTTTCTCGGGCTAAAAACAAGCAGATTCCGTTTGGTTATTTTGTTTTGTTTTTTTCTTTTTTAACGTCGTATTTTAGGCAGTCAAGAAATATAAATACCTCACCGGCAGAGCCGATTCACGCAAGACACTCTCAACACTCAACCAAGAACGGCGTCGCGGTGGTATGTCAGGATGGCGTCTGCGCGACCCATCCCATTCTTTAAATATTGGCTGGATCAAAATGGTGTGGACAAAATCTTTTTGATTAGATCCAATATCGGCGCAATACGGTGTGTTTGCTGGGCTGTACATTTACACGTCTTCGTTCACCTTTTGCGAGTGGAGATGATTTTTTAATCGAAGTTGAACTGATAAAACTGATGCACGCGCGACGCGTAATTTTCGGCTCGTGTCGGACGGAGAGTTCGATCGGAGTTGCAAAAACTATTCTCTAGCACTTCTTAATCATACGCGCCTTTGTGTGGCGATTAATCATACTCGATGCTTGTACCGCCGTAAATCAGCAACAGTTTCACCAAAGCAATAAACATGAACGGCTATGAAATCATGGCTGTATTTGACAGCATCAACATTACGCCCCTTTCACACCGTGTGAATGAAGGGCGTAAAATTCACCCATAAACCAGTTTTTACACGATTTCAGAAACCATCGCTACAAGTGGGGCGTAAAAAGGGCGTGTAAGGGGTGTAAGACGTCAGCACACCCTTTTTACACCCGCTGATATTCAGAAATCGTGTAAATAGGGTGTAAAAAGGGTGTTTCTCCTACATTGCACCCTTCTTGCACCCTTTTTACACGAATATGGGTGTTACAATGTTCAGTGTGTAGGGCTCCCAAGCAGCACCCTCCATTCGGTCAAAGAAGCCCAAGAGACAGGCAAAGTTTGCCAGATGCTTCTAGAGTACTACATCAACAGATGGCCATCAAAGTCAAGACTTCCTGTCGACGTGCTTCCCTTCAGGCAGTAAATGGAAGCCTATCCCATTGCGAAGGCATTCTGTTCTATGGAACTCGCCTCTTAATTCCTGATTCCCTAAGGAAGGAGATGCGAAACCGAGTCCACGAATGGACATCAGGGAATTGGTTGGTGCAGGCAGAGCGTGAAAGAAAGTGCCTGGTGGCCAGGCCTGTCGTCCGAGCTGAGATGAGTTGTCAGTAGTGTCGTCGAGTGCGCGAAGATTCGTCAACAAAACGCCGAGCCTCTCATGCCAACGATGACGCCATCTCATTCATGGCAAATGGTTGGGCTGGACGTGCTTCATCTCCGAAGCAACGAGTATTTGCTCTCTTCGTTGACTGCAGGTCTCAATGTCTCGCTATGTCCTACCTATCGTCAATGAAATCTGGGGCTGTCACCAAACGTCTTGAGAGCATATTTGCTCGCCATGGGATACCCGCAACGATAGTGAGCGATAATGGACTACAGTTCTGCTGTGATGATGTCGCAGAGTTTGCCCCTAACTATGGTTTCCAGCACAGCAGCTGTTGGAAATCATTGGGATCTTATTTTAAAGGTATGTAAACATAATATTTTGTAAGGAGAAACATACTTTGCGACGCCTCTTATCAAAAGATAAACCTGTATTTTAAATCATAGGTATTGTTGAGTAAAAAATTATCTCTTACTGTTATCATATGTCATTCACCAAAAATGTCGTGACGAAACAAAATATTCGAAACTCCGAACATCTCTACTGGCCGTTCAATAACAGAGTGAGCAAAGAAGTAGTACTGGAATAAACGAACAAAAGAACGCTTAAAACTTAATAGTTTCATACGGTCACCTGTTCAATCATACTCGCAACTGGTTCGAAATTTCGCTTAGTGGTATGACCAAGCTGCTCACCAATTTGATCGCATTGCTCACGGGTTTGGCCAAACTGTTCACCTGTTTGGTCGAACTGCACGCAAGCTTGATCAAACCGGTTTTTTTGTTTAATAGTAGCTCTAGGTGGACATGTTTACACCGCACAGCGGCATTGCGAACTAGCTTGAAACTGCTTACCTCTTTGTTCACACTAGTAAGCACTTTGTTAAAATCGGTTAGCAAATTGGTTAAACCGCTGCTTTGCTCCCAGGAGAGACGGAGAGAGAGATAGACACAGTGGGACCGCTTTCGGAGGCTCTCTTTTGAGATTTCTAGCAGTTCGGATGTGTGAGTCAGCGCTATGCCGACTGCCGCTATCCGAATCAAAGTGGTACCGCCACACTAACAGGTACCTGTATTAAACAGGCACCTGTATCTCATAGTGCGATATTACCTAAACGGGTCGACCACCTTGCATCCACTTTGAATTTTGAACGTCTTGTTTTCTTTTCGCTAGGTTAAGAAAAATCAATTTGTTTGAAAACTTCATTAGTGTTCCATAGTGCTTGCTAAACTTTGAAGTGTGCCATAATCAGTGTTGGTGCTAACTCGTTACAAGTAACGGCGTTACAGGTGACGCGTTACGTTTGTCCGGTAACTTAGTAACGCACTCATTACGGTTGCAAAACCGTATCGAGTAACGTACTTACGTTGCTCCTTTAAAGTAAAAGGTGACGTTATGTTTTAGCGGCCGTAGCTTGTAACTGCTCCTCAGCGATAGCGGCCGAAGATTATTGACTCTCCACTCGCTCGAGCGCAGGTGCCGAAGGTGGCATTTGTAGTCTTCACTGGTGGCCATAGCTTTGTCCGTTCCTGCTCAGGGCGAGCTTTCGATTAGCTTCCACAACGCTTCTGCAACGTGCATTGTGTACACCACCAATGTTGTAGTTCTTCACAGAAGCGGGTTGTCATTCTGAGCCTGCGATCACCGTGGCGAACTGGCTTTCTTGGCAGCAAATTTATGAATGCGCATTGATATTTTCCACGGATGTCTGATATCTACAAAGCGAAGCAGCAAGACAGCTGTTACATCTATACCTGACTGATGGGAACTGCTCTTACGACTAGGCCGTTTGCACGTTTGGGGGTACCGCGGTGCGAACTTTGCGTCTGCTGATGACAAGGGTTGCCACCGAGCTCGAACCTGTAGTTTCGGTTTCGCCGTAGAGCCCCGAAACAAAACTTTGAGATAAGGTATATAAAAAACTGCACGATAGGCATCCAAAAGAAATAACACCTCGTAATTGGGGAACGCTTTCTTCAGTAAAAAACAGCCGTAACCCTAAAATCGAGGAATATGTACCGGAGTTACACTCTAAAAAAGGGTGTCATGGGGTACACCCATAGGGGGTGTAAGTGCTTGTCACATATACTACACCCTTTGCGGGAACACTTGCACACCCCAAATACGGGAGTGCGTGTACACCCGTTGGTGTGGTGCACATGTACACCTTTTTCTACAGAAATCTCACATGAAGGGAACACAGGTGCACCCCATTCAATGGTGTACGGCTACACCTCTTTCTACACCCAATGAAATGAAAGAGAACACAGATGCACCCCGTTCGAAGGTGTACCATTGCACCGCTTCATAAACCCGCCTCACTCAAAGGGAACACAGATGCACCCCACTCAAAAGTGTACAATTACTCCCCTTTCTACACCTACTGCTCTCAAAGCGAACACGGGAGCATCCCGTTCAATAGTGTACTGTTGCACCTCTTTCTACACCCACTGAATTCGAAGAGAACACAAATGCACCCGATTTAAAGGTGCATGGTCAAACCCCTTTATGCACCCGCTTCATAACTAACTTCATAAACCTATTCAAGACATCAGTGAAACCCTTAAAAATTGTATGCGCCCCGGTGATTGCAAAAAGGCAGGTAAACGGACGCACGGAATTGTTTTCAAATCTCATAGAAGTTTATTGACAGCTTATTTCGTAAACAAGTACAAACTTGCAAGCAATCCGTGATATGTGAAGAGGTACGAAGAAACTGTTACAAAACTGAGAAGATTACTAAGCAAACAAGAAACGGAAGAGAGTCTTAGGCAGTGTCTATTCTCCAAGCAGCCGGCAGAATTATTTCCACGAAATTCCACCAGCAGTCGCCATTGATTCATCGAACGACGTTTCATCGACGGCTGTACCCGCGAAGTGACGTGTACGGGGGGACAGGTTGGTTAACATTTTCGTAATGAGCCGCCGCAGACTGACGGGACCAAGCGTTGTGAACGGGTGGGCTGAGTCGGTGAGTACGCGCCTCAGAGACTTACCCGCAACAAAATGTCCCTACAGCGTGCATTTCGTGTAACGAGTGACGATGAAACGTTAGTGTCGATGAAACGTGTCTACAGAACGTGTATCAACGAAAACGTGTTTTCACAGAACGCCAGGAGATTGAAAGTCAGTATTCTACATGCTGTTGTCACATGATTGTTGTCAGCTAATGGCAGGCGACTGCCAAAAGAAATTCGGGGAAATTGTTCTCCCGGCTGCTAGAAAATAGACACTGCCTAATTCTAGTGGTAATCCGGAACGGAGCGGTCAATCGTTGCAAAGGAGTAGGTTTCAGAGCATTTACGATGAAAATTCCGGGCTTGAAATATGTAATCCAAAATATATGTCGACACCAGCACTGCAGCACAACACAAACAGAAAAACGAAAGGATAAAGGTCCGGGAAGATTCAACACGATGTGGCAGAAGCAGTAATTTGCCGAACCGAACACAAAACGCATCACATGAATTCCTTGGGCTTTTTTGAAGAAATCGCTTGTTGCCGATATACGCGTAGGACTTTTCAAACACTGGAAATCTTGGTACACTCGAATACGTTGTCGCGGACGAAATCTACTGCAGCCCCGCTGGTCGCAGCACAGCACACAAGAAACTAGGCCGAGAAGCAGACATTCCGAGGTCGGGAAAAGGCTACGTCATCCGTGAAACCTTTACCACATGATCACGCTCCTGCCGTCACCCTCGCCCAGACAGCGGAGTCGAGGGATGAAAAAGCCTCCGGTTCATTGGTCCGGCAACTGCGCACCTTCTTCCATGCTTTCAGCTTAGGAAGAGAAAGCAAAAGTAAATAGCAGCTCCTTTAAGGCCAAACGGGGGTCGCCCTCGCGAAGGCTTATCTTCAGGGGACAACCCAACAATGAACACAACGAAAGGATTTGTCACTTATATCCTCTTGAAAGTTCGACCAAAAGTTAATAGTGCAGTGGGTGCTACACGTGGCCTTGGCCTTCAGGCAGGTGCCGTGCTCTGCCTTATCTCCAGCTTGGAGACTGTAGTCACGTGATCCTACCCGGAGACCCGATTGGCCTAAAACAAGCATAGCGTCTACTTTACTGTCACTACCGTGTGTACAGGATAGCTTCATACTTCCTAAGAAACTGCCCAACCCAAAAAGTGAGCCCCAAGAGGTAATCCAAGCACAAGCTGATCGGGTCGCGTGGCTATCGTGGGGGTGCACTGATACACCTAAAGGTTCTTAAGGGAGAGGAGGATGCTCATTGTTGGTGTACAAGTGCACTGGCTGGGTGACGCAGGGTGCATCTTTCAGGAAAAGGGTGCATGTGCGCCCGATGCACCCGACTACACCCTTTTTTTCCTAGAGTGTACCCTTTGAGAAAGGAGGCGCGCGGTGAGTCACTACGATACACAGTGTAGTGACTCGCTACCGCAGCGATCAAAGGACGTTTGAGAAACTTTCTGGGGAGGGATATGTATAGACCAACACGCTGCTCTGACGTCACGCCGCTTCGGTGGCGCTGCTGTCGGAGGATGCGCAGGGGCTTCACCTCCCATGAATCTGGTTTCTGCGCATACTCAGTGCCCACAAATGCCAGATGCGGGCTTGTATGTAACAAAAGTCTACGTAACGCGTTACAGGTAACGCGTTGCTTGTACTTAATTGCAATTTGTATCGAAGTGACAACCTAATTACACTGAGAAAATGCTGCCCCCAACCGAGAAAATGCTGCCCCCAAGGACACGCCACCGTGTAGGTGCACCACATGACGCACTACCAGGTGAACGCGAAGCATCCCGTCGTGCGGCGCGCTCGGTGCGGTTACTGCAAGGGCAAACCATGAACGAGTCGACGGTTAAACAAAAAGCCGCCACGGGTGTGGCGGCGGCTCTCGACATCTGGCGAGAAATAAAAGCAACAAATTGTCTTTCAAGTGGATGGTTCAAGAATGCACTTGTTACTCCAAAAATTTGCCGCCAACGTAAAATAAACAAACTAAAAACACATGGACTAAGAAACAAATCGTTTATTTATATATATATACGATTTTATTGTCGAGAAACGTAGCGTGATATATATGGTACGCGCGATGGGAGTTGCTGCTCCGACCCACATCTGTACCGAACCTCCCGGATCTCGGAGCGCCATTTCCCGATCTCCCGATCACATCCCCACGTTTTCCCCCTTCGAGATGACGGTCCCCGCAACGCCACAGACAATTCTCTACGCGATGCTCAACGACGTACGAGATGGTAAGATGTCCTATCGATTTCTTGGCATCTTAGCGAAGAACAGAATTAGGATAAAAAAGGGGGAGAGGGGGAGGAACAACATGGTCTCAACTTTCAATCTCTGTGTATTGTCCCCCTTTTTCTTTTGACTTGGTGTCGGGATTTTGTTTATAAAGTATTTTATCAATTTCTTTTTTTTGTTGCTGTTCTTGAGAGCATTATTTTACCTGTCCAGTTCACACTCACAAGCAGAGTCGTTGGAACCAGTCTGGAGGTGTGCGTGTGTGTGTGTGGGGAGCGGTGATTTTGCGCTCACTCCCCCGTATTGTTTCCAATAAATTTCTTAACTGTCTCAGGCGATTTTGCGCTCACCCTCCCCCTCCCCCTGTCCCGACGCCACTGCTCACGAAGTTAGCCGATACCCATGTTCTGTAAAGTAACAACAACATGGAGCACATTTACATGATTAGGTTTGAATGTAGTTATTTAGCTTGCAGGTTAATTTATGAACCCGAGTGTCAAACAGAAACTTCCTACGTCAATCAAGCTAGAATAGCGTGGTTTGGTTTTGTTTACTAGGCTCTTATATTCTATCTCTTACGTAAATATAACGGAATACGCATGCAGAGTTTAATCTAGATTGCCATATCTGTGCATCTTCATGTGCCTTGTTAATATCCACCAGAAATCGGTCAGTTAAAGCATTGTAAACTCACCCTGTATTTGATTACCAATGCAGCCTGCTCTGTAGACCTACAAATCCAGAAAACATCGCAAGAAAACTCAAGACAATCGCAAGGAGATATCTAACCACATCATATTTTACAAGAAAAGAGTTCTAGCAAATATTTTGTTTTCTTTTTGCAGCAGAGCAGCAGAGTGGAGTTAAGGGGAGTCAAAGCTGCTCCTCGAATACTACACGAAATATTATCCCGAAATTGGCCCGATGAAGAAGTTCCGGACAAAGAAGGCGATGTTCGAGCAATTTGCTATCGACATACAGTCAATCCGCGGGATAACACGGACTGCACAACAGTGTGACAACCGCTTCAAGACACTTCTGAAGCGCAAAAAGAACTCCCAGAAAGTGAATAAGACATCTGGCAGTTCCCGCTGCACTGTCGAATTTGAGGAAGAATTCGCAAGAATTAGGAGTATGCACGACAGTCTTGAGCCCGAGATGAGACGTGGAGTGAACACGGTCATCTACAAGAGCCCCACCGCAGCCGCAGAAACGGGCAATGCAACAAGCTCGGAAGCAGTGGCAGAGGAGAACTCCCCGACCTCTCCTCCAGACGAACTCCGAGCTGAAACTTCTGCAGAGGCACGGAGGAGCAGGAGACGGGCGAACCGTGTGAACAGCAGAACAACCAGAAAGCAGCAGATGACTGAGTTTTTTGCACATATGAAAGAGCTCGATGATGAAAAAGAGAAGTACATTGAGAGGAGGCACAGGCAGCATTTGGAGGTGCATAAACAGCTCATGGAGCTGCTTACAGAAATAAGGAATGCGTACCAGCGAAATGGTTCACTGCTGTAATCGTACGCTTCTACCACCGCCCCTCAGTGAATAAAAAATGGCGATCCCAAATGCTTTATTCTACCTACTGACATCTTTTATTCAAATATTCCCGAAAGCAAGGTGAGAATCCAATCCATTAGTGGCATTCACACTCACATAGCTCTTTCAATATTGTAGCATGCTTTTATGAAACCGAAGACAATAATCAGGGAATGTTATTTTCATTATCTTTTTATTACTTGCAAGAATGGGTTACAACATAAAGATAAGCATGAAAACAAGAATTCAAAACAATGACAGCCAATGTACTGGGGTAGCAGACTAAAAACATGTAAACAAGCAGGGAAACGGGCATTCAAGTCGGACAATGTATAGGGGCAGCTACAACGAAAACATTAATGCTACCGTATTTTCCGGATTAGAAGTTGCACACTTGTATAAGCTACACTTCAGTATAGTGAGCCGTTTTAACAAAAAATTCGGCATATAAGTCGCATCTTTGTGTGATTTGCGCCTCTTTGCACAGTTCATGCGATGGATTTTTGTTTTTGTTTTACGCGTGTCAATAACGCAGCTTTGCACATTCGGCAGGTAGTTCGCACGCACC